>ARYC01000049.1:0-218315 GCA_000711775.1 Oxytricha trifallax
AATACTATCTTAAAATATAATTTAATGACAATTGCATCTGCCAATTGAATATTCAGTAACTGCAGACTAATTATCTTAAATATGATAAATTTACAGATACTTTTTCAAAATTAGGGTTTTTAAAAAAAAAGAAATATTACGAGCTTCCTGAATAATGACTATAATAATCAACAAAAGATATCAATTTCTAAAAATAGTAAATATTATCTTAAAATTCCTAAAAACTGAATTAAGAGTTGTTGTAGATAACTTTCTTGTTAGTTTTAACAAATCATTTTCTATTACTCAAACTAAAACATTAATCCTTGTAAATATGTACAGGAACTTAAGTGATCGCGCAGTTATCCATTAAATGGTAATTTACAAACTTTAAAATTCCGATAGCACATCTTACCAAAACACTTTCTCAAAAATTAACTTGATTAAAGCACGGCTAAAAGCACTTAACAATTGAAAAATAACTGTAAATGCAGCTTGTGTCCATCATTTTAGTAAATTAAATCGAATAACATGTTATTTAAATTTTTTACTTCAAATTTTAGAGTGTAGTTCACCATAAAACAACTATTCTGTCTCCTAACAACTAGGAAGTTATACTCATCCTATGCTGGAATATTCTCAATCTCCAGCACATGATGGTTGTTTGCTAATGATTGAACCTTGCCGATCAGTCCCTAAATTTGAGAATCAGAAACCAACTACCTGCACTCTGTATGCTAAATAATCTTTGAAACCGACAGAATAAGTCATAATGATAGTTAATATTTTAATTTATGAATGTTATTGCAAGCTAATTTTAAACAAATAAATTAAAAAAAAACTGAATAAAAAATTTAGCTATCAGCTTAACTAAATTATTGCGTCTTAGAAGCTTAGCTAAATAGATTTAAATAATTTTGGCATTGGAATCTTCATAGCAAATAGTTATGAACTTATTTAAACCAATATATATCAAACAAATATCATATTTTAAAGTTATAGACAAAATTAACTGCCCTTAAATACAATAACATAATTAAAATTTGTATTAAAAATTAAACTTTTAAAAAATTTAGGAGAAATTAAAAAGTAAATTTGCAAAATTTGCATGCATTATTATTTTATATTTTAGTTAAAATTAATAGATATTAATGATAGAAAATACAACTCATAACATTTTATATTCCATTTTTATAATTTTAACTATTAAATTTTTTAAATATTAAAAATGCTAAAAATTCAATAATTAACTCTTAAATTCAAACTAAATATTTTGTGTATTTCTCAGATATAAAATATGAATTATATTAATAATAAGTATTTTTCATGCTTAAATTTGATTTAATAAAATAAAGTATTCTGTATATATCGTTAATAATTGAACCAAAATTATTAATTAAAGTTAAATTAATTCATTAAAGTTTTATAAGTTAGTGACTAGGAATTCTTTAGATTCTATAATTTATACTACCAAAAATAAAATTGTATATGATTTAATAGAATATAGCTCTTTTACTATATACTTATTGAGTAATTCATAGAGAATAAATATTAATTTATAAAGAAATATTTAGATTAACTTAGAATGTAGAACATAAGTTTAATGCTATCTTACTTTATAAAAGCTTTATAAGCTTAAATTGAATATTAAAAATGTAATGTTATTTTTGATACAAATAATGAAGATCACATGTTTAATAAATTATATTTAAATCTTTATATATTTGATTTACTCAATAAAAATTTTTATAAGTTGTAATGCCTCTATTTAAATTAAATATTTTTCTAAAAATAATTAATTTAAGACTTTAATAGTTATGAAAATAAATAAAGCCTTATTATTAAGCTCCAAAATTTAATCTTGCCTGAGTAGAAATAATCATTTAATTAGATTATTAAGGGGGAAGTTTCCTGCCACATTCATAAAAAAATGTAATATTTATAAATTTCTAAAAATCTTTATCATCTTTTATGACATAGTTATTTATAACCTAGCATCCTCAATCATTTCTACCTAGATCTACCTAGATATCTCATTCATTTTTCAATGAAAATCACATTGATTAAAAAAAAACAAGTAGTTTAGCATTGTTTTAAATTATTATTTGACAAAGAATAATAATAAATCTTGAATATTATATATTTTAAAAAGTTGTTTAGTAAATAGTAATGGTAATTGAATTAAAATTAATATGAATCTAATATTTTTATAGTCAAAAAATATAAAATTTAATGTTGGGGGTAGGAAACTTCCTCTCCCCCATTATTGATATATTTATTATTAAAACTTAACACTAAATGCTAAATAGGTGATTAAAAGATCATGTTTAGAAATTTATAATTATTATAAAATAAACACTAAGAACATTATACACGTGATTACTCATACGATTAGTGGTTTAATGGTATTTAAGACAATAAAATTAAAAAAAATAATATACATTTAAATAAATGGATGACGATTTTGCTTACGTTTCAGATTTCATGATGATAAACAAAAGAAAAACTTCAAAAAACATAAATGAGTAAAGATTAAAGATTTGAATTCGTTTAATAAGGCTTCTTATCATGTTGGACTTTAGAAGCAGATCAAATTAAGAAAAGCTAGCTGGTTACTGATGCATAGGCTTATTGCGATAAATAGAGTTAATCGCACTTCTTGGTAGTTATATTGAAAAAAACTCAGAGTGAATATATATTGGAACTATTTCACAACAGCATAATATTATGGTGGATATGCTGTAGTCACTAGTTTTGCACTTAAAGCTAATAAAACGGCATTTCCAAGTGAATTAAAGCTGGTAAAAAGCTATCAAACAAAATCTTCAGCTTATCTATGGAAATCAAGAAAAGGTTATTCAGCTGAGATGCTATGCAGAAGCAAATAAGTCGTTATAGTAACTTTCTAAAAAAGCGCAAGAGCCAAAGGATGTGATGTTGGTCAAGTATATATCTGAGTATCTGGCAGAGGAGTGGAAGAGCTTGGAGGAGTTTTACAGTAACCATTTTTAGAAACATGAATAATTGATTCTAAAAGTCAGCTTAGAAAAGAATATGAGATTGCACTAAAAACTAATTAAGATGCCAAGCTTCTTAAGATTGAATAAATCTCGACTGTAAAACCTCTGCAACACTATCTAGCTGAAATCAGAATAATAGTAGAAGGAAGAGTCGTAATGGACTATTGAAGATTCAAAAATAAAAGTAATGGAGAAGTGATAGAAGCATTTTTTCTTGATAACTATCAAGAAAGCTAATCGCAAGATGAACAGCATTTGGATCGTAGGTTCTACAAGTACTGTAAAAAGAAAACTTACAGATATGCTCAAGGAATTATTTATATGCGACGTGTTTGAAGAAGGAGTGTCCTATTTTAACGTGAAAGCAGCCGACAGTGAAATAGCACATTAGATCACCCTGATGGATGAGATGAACCACTGAATGTTCTTCGGGAAAAAGACTAGTATTGGTAAGATGAGGAAATTATATTAGGGGAGAGGGTATGTCATAGTTAACAAGTACGGATTCACCAAGCTAGCCTAAAGAAATATCTCCAACTTAATAGGAACTAATGATCTTCCAACCAAAAACTTAGACTCAGTAGACGTAGCAGCATTCATGGAAAGAGTAGTCGTGTCCAAATTAATAATCTCGTCAAGAAAAAATAGAGAGAAATTTATAATATGATATTCTAGTTAAAAAAATGTACAGCAAACAAAGAGCAGAGAGTGTGGAGACAGAACAAGCATAAATAACAGACGACATTAACAGATATTAAAAAGGAAATCAATAACAAAGAGATTCGCACAGCTCATAAATATACAAGACATTTATTTAATCCAATTGCAATATAATTGTATTAAACAGATATAAACCACTTATCGTATGAGTAATTACGTGTTCAATTCGTTAAGTGTTTGTTATAATAATTATTAATCTCTTAACATTATTTTTAAATCACCTGTTAAGTAAATCGTTTAAATAAAAAATATATTAAAATCTCATCAGTTACTGTGAATTTAATTGAAATTATATAATAAATTCTTATATTTTTGTAATTTTCTCTTTATATATAGTGGTCTCATCAGTTTCTGTGAATTTAATTAATTTTATATAATAAATTCTTATATTTTTTGTAATTTTCTCTTTATATATAGTGGTATCATCAGTTACTGTTAATTTAATTGATTTTATATAATAATCATAGACTTATCATTATACTGGCAGCTATTACTTATTTCAATTTGAGTTTGTTTTTATTTATGTCATATTTTCTAGTTTAATTTATTTCTACAATATATTTTTTTTGAAATTATATTATTTCTAAAATAGATAATATTTGAGAATTTAAGAAATATAATTATATCTTTAAAATATATAGAAGCTCTAACTGGCACCAATTACACACGGCTCTAATCATAATTTGATATAAATTAGTTTTAATTATAAATTATTTGAAGAATGTACGATGTAAAGTTTCATATTTTTTAGTTTTATATTAAGGGGTTTCTATTTAATTGTTTAAATACTACAATCTATAGTTTAAGTTTAATTTTTTTTAATGCTATGTATAGAAGTGCGATTTTATTCATTTTTTATAAGAAAAGTGAGATTTTACTCTAACACTCAAAATAATTCATTCCTGCTTAGAATTTATTGAGAACATCATCTTTACTAAAAACGAATATCTTTTAAAAGCGCTTCGTCTCAAGTAAGAATGCTGTTTTACGATGTCTTTTTTTTTCAAAATCACACCATCAGCATTACCTTACATTTCCATTCCTCTATCTGTTAGTGATTAAGTACTCTTATTCTGCCTTTTCTCTATGATTTTAAAAGCCCAGATACAAATATGCAAAGTTTTTTTTTATAGGCACCAAGCACATTAAAGAGAGCCATTAAAAATGGATCTGCAGTAGTATGCCATTTATTTAACAATTATTTATATAACTTGTTTTAGATATTAATTTTAATTACATATTGATTTAGTTATATATTGCTTTAATTCTATACATAGCATTAAAAATAATTAAACTTAAACTGTAGATTGTAGTATTTAAACAATTAAATAGAAACGCCTTAATATAAAACTAAAAAATATCAAACTTTACATCGTACATTCTTCAAATAATTTATAATTAAAACTATATTATATCAAATTATAATTAGAGCCGTGTGTAATTGGTGCCAGTTATAGCTTCTATATATTTTAAAGATATAATTATATTTCTTAAATTCTCAAATATTATCTATTTAAGAAATAATTATTAAGATATATATATTTATATTAAAGATTTTAATTATTATGAACTAAAAATTTTTAGATTTTTCTATGGATATTTATAATATATATTTTTATAAAAAATTTACGTCAAACTTTGTGAATAAAAGCTAATTAAATACAAATAACTAAATTAATTTGGTCAGAGTTTCAAATACATTAGATTAGAGTTCTATGAATTTGTAAATACTCAAATATTATTAACTGAATAATACAATAGTAAAATATGAAATATTTTTTTATCTCATCTAATAAATCCACAAGATAATTAAAATAATAAATAGATATTTAATGATACATATTAAAAGTAAGCATGAATATTTATTTTTTATATAATATTTGATAAAAGAGTCGAAATGCCAGGTTGAGCACGAGAGGGAGATAAACCAACAATGGAAACATTTTTACCTAATACCAGGGAACCACTTATCAGAGAATCCTTGGAGACGATCATCAGACAAATTGAAGAGGTGCAAATCAATGAGCAGAAGGTAAAGTACTTGACATTGCCACCAGTGGTCCTGAATGACAACTTGATACTTAGGTTGGAGAAATGCATTGAGGAATCTAATTGGATATTAGAGAACGGTAAGTTTTGGAGAGAAACTGATGATATCGCAGGAGTATTAATACCGACAAGTTGCCAAAGTAGTGTAAAACAGTGCTAGAACTGGGTAGTACTGAAGGTCGAGAGGAAATCAGGAACCATAGAAATCTATGATACAAGAAGAGATGTAGGGAGCTATGCAGTATTGCAAAAACACATAGCCCAATTGAGTGAACTTGCATCTGGGATAGTTGGAAATGTCTTCAAAGTCAGCAAACTTGTGAGCATGATGGAAACGAATCAAGTAAGAGACCCAGAAGACTGCGGTGTCCTGGCTACTCTGATTATAAACCACCTGGCCTTAGAATTGGATGGACAACCAGTGTTTCAGATTTTGCCAAAGATTGGGTGAACATGTAGAGATACTACCTCATGTTTAATTTGAAGGTAGGGGGGGGGGGGGGTGGGGGGGGGGGGGGGGGGGGGGGGGGGTGATTTCACTAAAATGGAGATCGGCAGATCTGGGAAAGCCATAAGCGAGGAGGAGACGATTAGAGAAATGGAGAGGAAGAGTGAGTAAATCTGACAAGGAGCTGATGATGAAATGGGAACAAGCTCATACTACTATGACCCAAAGATTGATAGATGGGACGAATTAATCTTAAGGGAAGCTCCAAGAGGACAACTAGAGCAAGAACTCTTTGAATGTGAAGGGAGATTCAGCGAGAAAATCGAGAAAGGAACAGCAGTGAAAAAATACCTGTTCCCGGATCAAACCAAGCCAAAATCAGAGAGGAGTGAGGATAAAGAAACCAAGCTAGGACGCTCGATCCAAAGATTTGAAGGCGAAGGTAAAGATGCACCATGCAGGATCGACAACTAAGAGGAGAAAGAAAAATCAAACATTGATCAAGATAGCATATTCAAATGAAATGAGGGCAGGGAACTGCATTGAGATTGATCAGTGACTCTGGTTCTTTTGAGTTATTGTACTTTCTGGTAATTACGCTAAGTATTTATTTTGCATTTTAATTACCTAAAGTATTTTACTATTACTACTATTTGATAAAAGAGTAAATCATTTGTTTAAAGGTGATTGATAAAAACATGATTAACAACTAATAACTGATTAAACTAAAAATAAATTATTTTAATAAAATTAAGTAAAAAGAATTATGTTTTCAAAAATTCGAACTCTATCTAAATTATAAAAGAATATTTCTGTATTTAACTGAACTTAGCATTAATTATAGAGATTTGGAATACATATTATGTTTTAAATATCTCAATTATATTTCTGTTTATTAATACATTGAAATATAGGCAATTAGTAAATTTCAATTAAATTAGTAATAGCATTAGTTTTAATTATACTTTATACTTACAGATTTAAAATATGATAGTAATATACGTATTTTCAATTTCTTACACACTTTTATTATTTATCCTTAATCATCAATCTTCACTGATTTTTTATCAATGGGGTCTTATCTGTAACTAATAAGTATAATTTAAATTAATACTGTTAATATTTTGGATATATCAAACGCTCTTAAATTTTTATAATTCATAAATATAGTTATGGCTATTTTTTTTGGTTCAATGATCCTGAATTTATTATATTTTAATTTAATTTCAAATATAAATACACCTGCAAAAATTATTTTGGTTCTAAAGTGAGATTCGATTTAATTCTTTGAATACAAAATATTTCGATTTCTTTTTTACTTTTCTGTAATTTTTGAATAAATCCACTAATTGACTTTATTACAAAGAATTATCAAATAGAACAATATAATTGAAATATCTAAAACGAAATCTATTAACTAAAACTGTAATTTATTACCTAAGTTCAGTTGGATACACGAAAAATTTTAGATAATTCAGATTCAGTTCGATTCCATTAAATACAAGCTTTTTTATAAATTAATAAAATTAGTTTTATCATAGATTAGCTATTAATCATGGATTTTACAATTACCTTTATTGAAATTATTTATCTCTTTTAACACAAATCACAGTTTAATTTGATTGAAATTCCTGCATACGATAACATAAAACCATTATTAAATGCAAACTTATTTTATAAATTAGATTATTAAAAAATACATAATATAAATTTCTACTTTATATTTAAATCCTAATAAATAGAGGTTTTATTGCTTTACACAATTTTCTAAGTTCATTTGTATTTACGCTCTATTCAAAATTAATTCATAAATCAATTATATTTGTTATTTTATCATTCGATGGTTATTTTGTATACATATTAATGGTAGTTTATATATTATTTAATTTTAATTTCTTAAAATGTTAAATGCTAAATTTGTTTCCAGGATAAGAAACTTTAAATATTTGATGTTGGTCTGATGTGAAACAACGCAGCTGAATATATTCATATTAATAAAGGGTTAATAATTGCAGGAAACATTTTAAGCATTAATAATCTTCATATTTTCTATAATTTATTTAGTTAAGAAATTCTCGAATGCAAGCAATAAGTAAACGATATAGTAAGTTACCTTAATTAAATTCATATTAATAAGTAGAGAAACAGTTATTGTTGCTGCTTGCTAAGGTAATCATTACAATCATCTATCGATTTATTTTAATTAAAATAAAATTAATGATAACTACAAGAAAATGGTTTCAAACCTAATGTCTAGACACAAAATGATGAAATATTTGGTCCATCATTACTAATAAATTTTACTTAACTCTCAAAAATTAACTGCAAAAAAAATAATGAATAGCAAAGTATGTTTGGGGGGGGGGAAGTTTCCTGCACTGGTTTATGATAAAAAAAAATTCCTGCACTTTTTTTAATTTTTGATTTTTTAAATTAAATTATCTTTATAACAACTATCAACCAACTTCAGGACCAATTTCATTGTTATAATTATACTTTAATTTATTAATCAATAGTGAATGTCTATCTTTAGATTCCAAAAACTTTGACATTCTTCATCTGATATTTGTAGGTTCTATCTTATAAATCTTATATTGCTTTACTATAATAATTCCAAATAATATATCCAACTATTACTGTAATTCTGATTCAATTTATCTTGTTCTTATCATGCCTATATAATGTTATACTATATTTTCTTGAGCAACTTCAATGATTAATAATATGCTCTTAATATTTAATAGGTCATAAAAATATTAAATTTGCTAATTTATGTAAAATTTTTTAAATTTAATACAGATAAAAAAAACAGTGCAGGAAACTTCCTCGAGTGCGGGAAACTTCCCCCCCCGTATGTTTCAAGCAACTGAGAATCTGACACAAATTCATTGTGGGCAGAAATACTCTTAGATCAATATGTTTACTTAAACAAAATTATTCTTGAAAAAATATGAGATTAACTGTATTAATAATATGTAAATGTTATGTTTTTAATTTAGATAATTATTATATTTTCTACTTTATCATAATTACCAAAAGAGACGATTTAAAGAAGTAATTTTTATTTTAACAAAAAAATCTTTGAAAAGAATTTTATATATTACTTATAGCGTTACTCATCAAAGACAAAAATACTGTATACCTAATTTGTATTAAGATAATAGTAATGACATTTTCATAAATAGTTCTTCAATAAATTTAAACAATTAATATAAACTTATAATTAAATATATTAGTTAGATTTTAAAATAAAAAGGAACTCATCAAACAAGATAAATTAAATTAACCAAAGTTTAATAAAATTAGAGAAATTAATCAAGGAAATAAACTATGAAACAATGATTCTTGCTTATATTTAAAATAACGATAATAAGAAATATTAAAAATGGGGAAATCGAAATAAAAAAATCTTAATTTGATAATTTAAAAATATATCATCTACTAATTATAAGCACATTCATTTTTACTTTTATCTTTTTTTAGTTTACTTCCATATATTTAATCTAACATTATATTATTATTCTTTAATTTTAGCTTTACCTTTTTTATTAAAAATAGGAAATAAGTTGAACTTTTGATCTTAAGATTAATTATTTTAATTTTTTATTTCTAACTGAGTCCCTAATTATTTTATTTACAATTTTATAAGACATTTTCATAATTTCTTTTTAAGTATTCCCTAAATATATTTTAATCAAGTTAATATGTGATTAAACTAGAGTCTTCAAACTTCTAATTAAACATAAATTGAAAACATAAAATCACCCTTTTTATGATTATTTTATGGGTACTAATTAAATTTCTGCTGAGTAATTTCATGCTTACTATTTAGAAGTAGATACATATTGGCATATATATATATATCATGTTTGCTGAATTCCTTATAATTGATAGTGTCTTCATTATTCTGTTCATTTTATCAATATATTTTCATTCTTAAAAGATTTTCTTCTCAGATAGTTTGAATAAAATTTCACAAACCTATAATTAAATTTTGATAAGCAGTGACATACAAATTAAATTAGTTCTAATTA
Source organism: Oxytricha trifallax (assembly GCA_000711775.1). Lineage (NCBI taxonomy): Eukaryota > Ciliophora > Spirotrichea > Sporadotrichida > Oxytrichidae > Oxytricha > Oxytricha trifallax. The sequence goes on from ARYC01000049.1 coordinate 10,251, forward strand.
TCTTCTGCCTTGAATTCACCTAAAGAATAGAGCAATATTAAATTCATATTGTGATTTTCTTTATTAAAAATTTGATTAGGAGCAAAAGTCTGTCATCATTTAAATTTAGGGGCTACTTTAGCTACTCAAATTTTTTCTGATGAGGTTGATTATAATTTTAAATGTATTTAGCTCTAAGCAAGATTTAACCCATCTAATATTCAACAAATTGCTCATAATTGATTTTACATCTCTTAAACACTAAGAATAGGATCTTCAAGTATCATTAAATACATATTAATATAACATACTAATATGTACAACTAATTAAACGCTCTCACTTATATTCCATCATAGATATATGAATCATTGAATGTGTAAGACTCTGCAGACTCGATTCAAATTTTGACGGTTCTCGGCTCAATCTATTATGCACGAGTAATTTTTAGATCAAAGCCTACATTTAAGCTGCATTTGCAAATACTTCCTCTTAAATTTACATTGTAGTAAGCTGATTTGTGACTAAATATGGTTCATCAATCATTTATTAAGATATACTCACCACAAGAGAAGCAGCCATATCTTATGAACTATAATCACTTAAGAAGTTACTGCATAATTATATGCATAAATGTGACTTCTTAAGTGATTATAGTTCATAAGATATGGCTGCTTCTCTTGTGGTGAGTATATCTTAATAAATGATTGATGAACCATATTTAGTCACAAATCAGCTTACTACAATGTAAATTTAAGAGGAAGTATTTGCAAATGCAGCTTAAATGTAGGCTTTGATCTAAAAATTACTCGTGCATAATAGATTGAGCCGAGAACCGTCAAAATTTGAATCGAGTCTGCAGAGTCTTACACATTCAATGATTCATATATCTATGATGGAATATAAGTGAGAGCGTTTAATTAGTTGTACATATTAGTATGTTATATTAATATGTATTTAATGATACTTGAAGATCCTATTCTTAGTGTTTAAGAGATGTAAAATCAATTATGAGCAATTTGTTGAATATTAGATGGGTTAAATCTTGCTTAGAGCTAAATACATTTAAAATTATAATCAACCTCATCAGAAAAAATTTGAGTAGCTAAAGTAGCCCCTAAATTTAAATGATGACAGACTTTTGCTCCTAATCAAATTTTTAATAAAGAAAATCACAATATGAATTTAATATTGCTCTATTCTTTAGGTGAATTCAAGGCAGAAGATAATTAGAACTAATTTAATTTGTATGTCACTGCTTATCAAAATTTAATTATAGGTTTGTGAAATTTTATTCAAACTATCTGAGAAGAAAATCTTTTAAGAATGAAAATATATTGATAAAATGAACAGAATAATGAAGACACTATCAATTATAAGGAATTCAGCAAACATGATATATATATATATGCCAATATGTATCTACTTCTAAATAGTAAGCATGAAATTACTCAGCAGAAATTTAATTAGTACCCATAAAATAATCATAAAAAGGGTGATTTTATGTTTTCAATTTATGTTTAATTAGAAGTTTGAAGACTCTAGTTTAATCACATATTAACTTGATTAAAATATATTTAGGGAATACTTAAAAAGAAATTATGAAAATGTCTTATAAAATTGTAAATAAAATAATTAGGGACTCAGTTAGAAATAAAAAATTAAAATAATTAATCTTAAGATCAAAAGTTCAACTTATTTCCTATTTTTAATAAAAAAGGTAAAGCTAAAATTAAAGAATAATAATATAATGTTAGATTAAATATATGGAAGTAAACTAAAAAAAGATAAAAGTAAAAATGAATGTGCTTATAATTAGTAGATGATATATTTTTAAATTATCAAATTAAGATTTTTTTATTTCGATTTCCCCATTTTTAATATTTCTTATTATCGTTATTTTAAATATAAGCAAGAATCATTGTTTCATAGTTTATTTCCTTGATTAATTTCTCTAATTTTATTAAACTTTGGTTAATTTAATTTATCTTGTTTGATGAGTTCCTTTTTATTTTAAAATCTAACTAATATATTTAATTATAAGTTTATATTAATTGTTTAAATTTATTGAAGAACTATTTATGAAAATGTCATTACTATTATCTTAATACAAATTAGGTATACAGTATTTTTGTCTTTGATGAGTAACGCTATAAGTAATATATAAAATTCTTTTCAAAGATTTTTTTGTTAAAATAAAAATTACTTCTTTAAATCGTCTCTTTTGGTAATTATGATAAAGTAGAAAATATAATAATTATCTAAATTAAAAACATAACATTTACATATTATTAATACAGTTAATCTCATATTTTTTCAAGAATAATTTTGTTTAAGTAAACATATTGATCTAAGAGTATTTCTGCCCACAATGAATTTGTGTCAGATTCTCAGTTGCTTGAAACATACGGGGGGGGAAGTTTCCCGCACTCGAGGAAGTTTCCTGCACTGTTTTTTTTATCTGTATTAAATTTAAAAAATTTTACATAAATTAGCAAATTTAATATTTTTATGACCTATTAAATATTAAGAGCATATTATTAATCATTGAAGTTGCTCAAGAAAATATAGTATAACATTATATAGGCATGATAAGAACAAGATAAATTGAATCAGAATTACAGTAATAGTTGGATATATTATTTGGAATTATTATAGTAAAGCAATATAAGATTTATAAGATAGAACCTACAAATATCAGATGAAGAATGTCAAAGTTTTTGGAATCTAAAGATAGACATTCACTATTGATTAATAAATTAAAGTATAATTATAACAATGAAATTGGTCCTGAAGTTGGTTGATAGTTGTTATAAAGATAATTTAATTTAAAAAATCAAAAATTAAAAAAAGTGCAGGAATTTTTTTTTATCATAAACCAGTGCAGGAAACTTCCCCCCCCCCAAACATACTTTGCTATTCATTATTTTTTTTGCAGTTAATTTTTGAGAGTTAAGTAAAATTTATTAGTAATGATGGACCAAATATTTCATCATTTTGTGTCTAGACATTAGGTTTGAAACCATTTTCTTGTAGTTATCATTAATTTTATTTTAATTAAAATAAATCGATAGATGATTGTAATGATTACCTTAGCAAGCAGCAACAATAACTGTTTCTCTACTTATTAATATGAATTTAATTAAGGTAACTTACTATATCGTTTACTTATTGCTTGCATTCGAGAATTTCTTAACTAAATAAATTATAGAAAATATGAAGATTATTAATGCTTAAAATGTTTCCTGCAATTATTAACCCTTTATTAATATGAATATATTCAGCTGCGTTGTTTCACATCAGACCAACATCAAATATTTAAAGTTTCTTATCCTGGAAACAAATTTAGCATTTAACATTTTAAGAAATTAAAATTAAATAATATATAAACTACCATTAATATGTATACAAAATAACCATCGAATGATAAAATAACAAATATAATTGATTTATGAATTAATTTTGAATAGAGCGTAAATACAAATGAACTTAGAAAATTGTGTAAAGCAATAAAACCTCTATTTATTAGGATTTAAATATAAAGTAGAAATTTATATTATGTATTTTTTAATAATCTAATTTATAAAATAAGTTTGCATTTAATAATGGTTTTATGTTATCGTATGCAGGAATTTCAATCAAATTAAACTGTGATTTGTGTTAAAAGAGATAAATAATTTCAATAAAGGTAATTGTAAAATCCATGATTAATAGCTAATCTATGATAAAACTAATTTTATTAATTTATAAAAAAGCTTGTATTTAATGGAATCGAACTGAATCTGAATTATCTAAAATTTTTCGTGTATCCAACTGAACTTAGGTAATAAATTACAGTTTTAGTTAATAGATTTCGTTTTAGATATTTCAATTATATTGTTCTATTTGATAATTCTTTGTAATAAAGTCAATTAGTGGATTTATTCAAAAATTACAGAAAAGTAAAAAAGAAATCGAAATATTTTGTATTCAAAGAATTAAATCGAATCTCACTTTAGAACCAAAATAATTTTTGCAGGTGTATTTATATTTGAAATTAAATTAAAATATAATAAATTCAGGATCATTGAACCAAAAAAAATAGCCATAACTATATTTATGAATTATAAAAATTTAAGAGCGTTTGATATATCCAAAATATTAACAGTATTAATTTAAATTATACTTATTAGTTACAGATAAGACCCCATTGATAAAAAATCAGTGAAGATTGATGATTAAGGATAAATAATAAAAGTGTGTAAGAAATTGAAAATACGTATATTACTATCATATTTTAAATCTGTAAGTATAAAGTATAATTAAAACTAATGCTATTACTAATTTAATTGAAATTTACTAATTGCCTATATTTCAATGTATTAATAAACAGAAATATAATTGAGATATTTAAAACATAATATGTATTCCAAATCTCTATAATTAATGCTAAGTTCAGTTAAATACAGAAATATTCTTTTATAATTTAGATAGAGTTCGAATTTTTGAAAACATAATTCTTTTTACTTAATTTTATTAAAATAATTTATTTTTAGTTTAATCAGTTATTAGTTGTTAATCATGTTTTTATCAATCACCTTTAAACAAATGATTTACTCTTTTATCAAATAGTAGTAATAGTAAAATACTTTAGGTAATTAAAATGCAAAATAAATACTTAGCGTAATTACCAGAAAGTACAATAACTCAAAAGAACCAGAGTCACTGATCAATCTCAATGCAGTTCCTGCCCTCATTTCATTTGAATATGCTATCTTGATCAATGTTTGATTTTTCTTTCTCCTCTTAGTTGTCGATCCTGCATGGTGCATCTTTACCTTCGCCTTCAAATCTTTGGATCGAGCGTCCTAGCTTGGTTTCTTTATCCTCACTCCTCTCTGATTTTGGCTTGGTTTGATCCGGGAACAGGTATTTTTTCACTGCTGTTCCTTTCTCGATTTTCTCGCTGAATCTCCCTTCACATTCAAAGAGTTCTTGCTCTAGTTGTCCTCTTGGAGCTTCCCTTAAGATTAATTCGTCCCATCTATCAATCTTTGGGTCATAGTAGTATGAGCTTGTTCCCATTTCATCATCAGCTCCTTGTCAGATTTACTCACTCTTCCTCTCCATTTCTCTAATCGTCTCCTCCTCGCTTATGGCTTTCCCAGATCTGCCGATCTCCATTTTAGTGATCCAACCTTCAAATTAAACATGAGGTAGTATCTTTACATGTTCGTCCAATCTTTGGCAAAAAACTGAAATACTGGTTGTCCATCCAATTCTAAGGCCAGGTGATTTATAATGAGTGTAGCCAGGACACCGCAGTCTTCTGGGTCTCTTACTTGATTCGTTTCCATCATGCTCGTAAGTTTGCTGACTTTGAAGTCATTTCCAACTATCCCAGATGCAAGTTCACTCAATTGGGCTATGTGTTTTTGCAATACTGCATAGCTCCCTACATCTCTTCTTGTATCATAGATTTCTATGGTTCCTGATTTCCTCTCGACCTTCAGTACTACCCAGTTCTAGCACTGTTTTACACTACTTTGGCAACTTGTCGGTATTAATACTCCTGCGATATCATCAGTTTCTCTCCAAAACTTACCGTTCTCTAATATCCAATTAGATTCCTCAATGCATTTCTCCAACCTAAGTATCAAGTTGTCATTCAGGACCACTGGTGGCAATGTCAAGTACTTTACCTTCTGCTCATTGATTTGCACCTCTTCAATTTGTCTGATGATCGTCTCCAAGGATTCTTCTGATAAGTGGTTCCCTGGTATTAGGTAAAAATGTTTCCATTGTTGGTTTATCTCCCTCTCGTGCTCAACCTGGCATTTCGACTCTTTTATCAAATATTATATAAAAAATAAATATTCATGCTTACTTTTAATATGTATCATTAAATATCTATTTATTATTTTAATTATCTTGTGGATTTATTAGATGAGATAAAAAAATATTTCATATTTTACTATTGTATTATTCAGTTAATAATATTTGAGTATTTACAAATTCATAGAACTCTAATCTAATGTATTTGAAACTCTGACCAAATTAATTTAGTTATTTGTATTTAATTAGCTTTTATTCACAAAGTTTGACGTAAATTTTTTATAAAAATATATATTATAAATATCCATAGAAAAATCTAAAAATTTTTAGTTCATAATAATTAAAATCTTTAATATAAATATATATATCTTAATAATTATTTCTTAAATAGATAATATTTGAGAATTTAAGAAATATAATTATATCTTTAAAATATATAGAAGCTATAACTGGCACCAATTACACACGGCTCTAATTATAATTTGATATAATATAGTTTTAATTATAAATTATTTGAAGAATGTACGATGTAAAGTTTGATATTTTTTAGTTTTATATTAAGGCGTTTCTATTTAATTGTTTAAATACTACAATCTACAGTTTAAGTTTAATTATTTTTAATGCTATGTATAGAATTAAAGCAATATATAACTAAATCAATATGTAATTAAAATTAATATCTAAAACAAGTTATATAAATAATTGTTAAATAAATGGCATACTACTGCAGATCCATTTTTAATGGCTCTCTTTAATGTGCTTGGTGCCTATAAAAAAAAACTTTGCATATTTGTATCTGGGCTTTTAAAATCATAGAGAAAAGGCAGAATAAGAGTACTTAATCACTAACAGATAGAGGAATGGAAATGTAAGGTAATGCTGATGGTGTGATTTTGAAAAAAAAAGACATCGTAAAACAGCATTCTTACTTGAGACGAAGCGCTTTTAAAAGATATTCGTTTTTAGTAAAGATGATGTTCTCAATAAATTCTAAGCAGGAATGAATTATTTTGAGTGTTAGAGTAAAATCTCACTTTTCTTATAAAAAATGAATAAAATCGCACTTCTATACATAGCATTAAAAAAAATTAAACTTAAACTATAGATTGTAGTATTTAAACAATTAAATAGAAACCCCTTAATATAAAACTAAAAAATATGAAACTTTACATCGTACATTCTTCAAATAATTTATAATTAAAACTAATTTATATCAAATTATGATTAGAGCCGTGTGTAATTGGTGCCAGTTAGAGCTTCTATATATTTTAAAGATATAATTATATTTCTTAAATTCTCAAATATTATCTATTTTAGAAATAATATAATTTCAAAAAAAATATATTGTAGAAATAAATTAAACTAGAAAATATGACATAAATAAAAACAAACTCAAATTGAAATAAGTAATAGCTGCCAGTATAATGATAAGTCTATGATTATTATATAAAATCAATTAAATTAACAGTAACTGATGATACCACTATATATAAAGAGAAAATTACAAAAAATATAAGAATTTATTATATAAAATTAATTAAATTCACAGAAACTGATGAGACCACTATATATAAAGAGAAAATTACAAAAAATATAAGAATTTATTATATAATTTCAATTAAATTCACAGTAACTGATGAGATTTTAATATATTTTTTATTTAAACGATTTACTTAACAGGTGATTTAAAAATAATGTTAAGAGATTAATAATTATTATAACAAACACTTAACGAATTGAACACGTAATTACTCATACGATAAGTGGTTTATATCTGTTTAATACAATTATATTGCAATTGGATTAAATAAATGTCTTGTATATTTATGAGCTGTGCGAATCTCTTTGTTATTGATTTCCTTTTTAATATCTGTTAATGTCGTCTGTTATTTATGCTTGTTCTGTCTCCACACTCTCTGCTCTTTGTTTGCTGTACATTTTTTTAACTAGAATATCATATTATAAATTTCTCTCTATTTTTTCTTGACGAGATTATTAATTTGGACACGACTACTCTTTCCATGAATGCTGCTACGTCTACTGAGTCTAAGTTTTTGGTTGGAAGATCATTAGTTCCTATTAAGTTGGAGATATTTCTTTAGGCTAGCTTGGTGAATCCGTACTTGTTAACTATGACATACCCTCTCCCCTAATATAATTTCCTCATCTTACCAATACTAGTCTTTTTCCCGAAGAACATTCAGTGGTTCATCTCATCCATCAGGGTGATCTAATGTGCTATTTCACTGTCGGCTGCTTTCACGTTAAAATAGGACACTCCTTCTTCAAACACGTCGCATATAAATAATTCCTTGAGCATATCTGTAAGTTTTCTTTTTACAGTACTTGTAGAACCTACGATCCAAATGCTGTTCATCTTGCGATTAGCTTTCTTGATAGTTATCAAGAAAAAATGCTTCTATCACTTCTCCATTACTTTTATTTTTGAATCTTCAATAGTCCATTACGACTCTTCCTTCTACTATTATTCTGATTTCAGCTAGATAGTGTTGCAGAGGTTTTACAGTCGAGATTTATTCAATCTTAAGAAGCTTGGCATCTTAATTAGTTTTTAGTGCAATCTCATATTCTTTTCTAAGCTGACTTTTAGAATCAATTATTCATGTTTCTAAAAATGGTTACTGTAAAACTCCTCCAAGCTCTTCCACTCCTCTGCCAGATACTCAGATATATACTTGACCAACATCACATCCTTTGGCTCTTGCGCTTTTTTAGAAAGTTACTATAACGACTTATTTGCTTCTGCATAGCATCTCAGCTGAATAACCTTTTCTTGATTTCCATAGATAAGCTGAAGATTTTGTTTGATAGCTTTTTACCAGCTTTAATTCACTTGGAAATGCCGTTTTATTAGCTTTAAGTGCAAAACTAGTGACTACAGCATATCCACCATAATATTATGCTGTTGTGAAATAGTTCCAATATATATTCACTCTGAGTTTTTTTCAATATAACTACCAAGAAGTGCGATTAACTCTATTTATCGCAATAAGCCTATGCATCAGTAACCAGCTAGCTTTTCTTAATTTGATCTGCTTCTAAAGTCCAACATGATAAGAAGCCTTATTAAACGAATTCAAATCTTTAATCTTTACTCATTTATGTTTTTTGAAGTTTTTCTTTTGTTTATCATCATGAAATCTGAAACGTAAGCAAAATCGTCATCCATTTATTTAAATGTATATTATTTTTTTTAATTTTATTGTCTTAAATACCATTAAACCACTAATCGTATGAGTAATCACGTGTATAATGTTCTTAGTGTTTATTTTATAATAATTATAAATTTCTAAACATGATCTTTTAATCACCTATTTAGCATTTAGTGTTAAGTTTTAATAATAAATATATCAATAATGGGGGAGAGGAAGTTTCCTACCCCCAACATTAAATTTTATATTTTTTGACTATAAAAATATTAGATTCATATTAATTTTAATTCAATTACCATTACTATTTACTAAACAACTTTTTAAAATATATAATATTCAAGATTTATTATTATTCTTTGTCAAATAATAATTTAAAACAATGCTAAACTACTTGTTTTTTTTTAATCAATGTGATTTTCATTGAAAAATGAATGAGATATCTAGGTAGATCTAGGTAGAAATGATTGAGGATGCTAGGTTATAAATAACTATGTCATAAAAGATGATAAAGATTTTTAGAAATTTATAAATATTACATTTTTTTATGAATGTGGCAGGAAACTTCCCCCTTAATAATCTAATTAAATGATTATTTCTACTCAGGCAAGATTAAATTTTGGAGCTTAATAATAAGGCTTTATTTATTTTCATAACTATTAAAGTCTTAAATTAATTATTTTTAGAAAAATATTTAATTTAAATAGAGGCATTACAACTTATAAAAATTTTTATTGAGTAAATCAAATATATAAAGATTTAAATATAATTTATTAAACATGTGATCTTCATTATTTGTATCAAAAATAACATTACATTTTTAATATTCAATTTAAGCTTATAAAGCTTTTATAAAGTAAGATAGCATTAAACTTATGTTCTACATTCTAAGTTAATCTAAATATTTCTTTATAAATTAATATTTATTCTCTATGAATTACTCAATAAGTATATAGTAAAAGAGCTATATTCTATTAAATCATATACAATTTTATTTTTGGTAGTATAAATTATAGAATCTAAAGAATTCCTAGTCACTAACTTATAAAACTTTAATGAATTAATTTAACTTTAATTAATAATTTTGGTTCAATTATTAACGATATATACAGAATACTTTATTTTATTAAATCAAATTTAAGCATGAAAAATACTTATTATTAATATAATTCATATTTTATATCTGAGAAATACACAAAATATTTAGTTTGAATTTAAGAGTTAATTATTGAATTTTTAGCATTTTTAATATTTAAAAAATTTAATAGTTAAAATTATAAAAATGGAATATAAAATGTTATGAGTTGTATTTTCTATCATTAATATCTATTAATTTTAACTAAAATATAAAATAATAATGCATGCAAATTTTGCAAATTTACTTTTTAATTTCTCCTAAATTTTTTAAAAGTTTAATTTTTAATACAAATTTTAATTATGTTATTGTATTTAAGGGCAGTTAATTTTGTCTATAACTTTAAAATATGATATTTGTTTGATATATATTGGTTTAAATAAGTTCATAACTATTTGCTATGAAGATTCCAATGCCAAAATTATTTAAATCTATTTAGCTAAGCTTCTAAGACGCAATAATTTAGTTAAGCTGATAGCTAAATTTTTTATTCAGTTTTTTTTTAATTTATTTGTTTAAAATTAGCTTGCAATAACATTCATAAATTAAAATATTAACTATCATTATGACTTATTCTGTCGGTTTCAAAGATTATTTAGCATACAGAGTGCAGGTAGTTGGTTTCTGATTCTCAAATTTAGGGACTGATCGGCAAGGTTCAATCATTAGCAAACAACCATCATGTGCTGGAGATTGAGAATATTCCAGCATAGGATGAGTATAACTTCCTAGTTGTTAGGAGACAGAATAGTTGTTTTATGGTGAACTACACTCTAAAATTTGAAGTAAAAAATTTAAATAACATGTTATTCGATTTAATTTACTAAAATGATGGACACAAGCTGCATTTACAGTTATTTTTCAATTGTTAAGTGCTTTTAGCCGTGCTTTAATCAAGTTAATTTTTGAGAAAGTGTTTTGGTAAGATGTGCTATCGGAATTTTAAAGTTTGTAAATTACCATTTAATGGATAACTGCGCGATCACTTAAGTTCCTGTACATATTTACAAGGATTAATGTTTTAGTTTGAGTAATAGAAAATGATTTGTTAAAACTAACAAGAAAGTTATCTACAACAACTCTTAATTCAGTTTTTAGGAATTTTAAGATAATATTTACTATTTTTAGAAATTGATATCTTTTGTTGATTATTATAGTCATTATTCAGGAAGCTCGTAATATTTCTTTTTTTTTAAAAACCCTAATTTTGAAAAAGTATCTGTAAATTTATCATATTTAAGATAATTAGTCTGCAGTTACTGAATATTCAATTGGCAGATGCAATTGTCATTAAATTATATTTTAAGATAGTAATTGTAGACGTTTTATTATTTTAATCATAAAATTATTATAAAATAAGTTTTTATGAGCTTAATTCATTTAAAATTTGAGACTTTGCGAATCAAAGCTTTCATTAAGTTTATCTATATTTCCAAGTTTTTGGATATTAATTTTTGCGTTATTTGGATTTGTTATATTAAATTTTTTGTAATTTCCAAATTTAAAATTCATTTAATTTTAACTTCTAATGAAACATCAATAATATAAATGAATATTAGCTTAATTATTTTTTAAAGAATAATTAGTATATTCTGGACAGTGCTATTGATAAGTTAAAGATTTATTTAGATTAAAACGTCATTAATATCCAAGATTTTGATTTATTAATACATAAGTATTGGTTTTTTCTCTAAAATTAAGGGAATAATAAAATTTATCAGTAAATCTTTTATGTATATATAAAAGAATTGAGATGAGGATATAATCAGAGAATTGGGATGAGGATATAATCAGAGAAGCATAAGGTCTACTAGTGAATAAGTAAGACCTCGAATTGGAAGAAAGATACAGTCAAATGGTGAATGAGTTCTCAGAGGCCGAAAGGTACTTGTTCAACAAGGAGCTCATCAGTCACAAGATTGTGGATGAGGTAAAGGAAATGGAGAAATCTGAAGACTAGAGAGAAATCAAGAATGGTAAATCAGCAACCAGGCAGAATCAGGAGGAGACCCATGAGAGTAGCAATGGTAGAGGAGCAGAGAAATTGAAGAGAGCAAAGGAATAGGAGACAAAATGATGAAAGCGGGGAATCGCTTGGCACTCTTTCATATTCTGTTATTATTTAGCTTGCAATCTTGCTTTTGCAATTTGTGAATTTCATATTTTAATTTACCTAAAGTTACTGACTGACTATATATATATATAAAAGAATTTAAAATTTGGGAGTAATGAAAAATAAATCTATAAAAGCTGAGCTATCTTACAAAATTACAGTAAATAATTATTAAACATAGAGAATTAGAGAGAAGAAGTTATTAATTAAATATTTGTATTTAATTTTAATATGTACTTATAGTAATGCATACAGAGAGACCATTATACAATAGTTTTTTGAAAGGCTGATCTTTTCTTTAAGTTAGTCTTCTTCTTAACAGTAGTTGATGGAGATGTGAAGTTGAAAAATTTACTAACGTACTTAAGGAATACTGCTCCATATTTTTTGTTCTTTTTATTTTACGCTGACGCTGTTGGCTGATTATATGATCTCGAACAGAGTCCATAAAGAGCTTTTCTTTTACATGACAGCTCCACTTGTAAGGTTAGCAACAAGTACAGCAGTTATTGATTGGTTATTAGATACTCTATGTAGACTTTCTTGTTATTACTGATTCATCGCATTTTTCATCAATTTAGTTGAAATCTGGGAAGAAAGAGCATTAATGATTATATATAATCTAGTTGGTATAATCCCCAGTATTAATTTCTGTAAAGCATTAAATAATAATAATAATAATAATAATAATAATAATAATTATAATAATAGTCGAAATCTATTATTTTGTTTGTGGTAATCTCTGTAGCTCTCCTATAAAGAATACGTAAAGACAGCTTAAGAATTCTGCTGCTGCTTCAGCGTTTCTCGCAAATTGGGTGGTTTCATGTATCCATAGTAATGGTGACTTTTGCAACTTGACTGAAGCTCTCTTGTCGAAGGCTTGCATTAACTTGACAAGTCAGCATTGATTTATTTGTGCGTTTAATTTAATGTCGAAGTCTCCTAACTTCCAAAAATCTCAGTTGGATTGAATTTAGACTCAGAACATTCAATTGAGAAGAACATCTTGGTAATGTAAGCTGATGCCTCAGAGCAAGAAACCAAGCGGATATCTCTGTCATTTAAGCTGGTGTTAATGTGTGAGGTAAAGGTACCAGAATTGAAGTTAAAGATTGAATTTCAAAAAACAGAGAGGTTATCGGTTTTAACAACGGTTTGATCCACGGCTATAACACCCAGGAGATCGATGATGTTTTTCATCTTTAAACTTTAAACTAGAATCTAATTAATTATAATCCTATATATTTTCTAAATTTTAATATATATAAGCAACTTACTTATCACAAAAAAATACACTTTTATATAATTAAAATATTGATGTATAAATAATAGCAGCAAAGCAAATACCATTTTGAAAAAGAACATTTTCACAAGTATTTTTAGCTGATTAAATATAAATCTTACATTTCAATTTTCAAATATTTGTCAATTTAAAATATTTAATTATATAATTAATAAAAAAAACAATTTTAAAAATAAATCAACAATTTATGTAATCTTTTAAGTCTTAGCATTTTCTTCTTTGAACTTAAAAAATCCTCAATAAATATATAGATAAAAATAAAATCTTAGGTAAATTAATATTTAGTGTTTGTAGTAACAACCCATTGATATATAATACGAATAATAATAATCAAGTTCACTCAACTTGATTGTAATTACATTCAACACTACTCTAATTAATGGTTTTTTGGCAATGTTCATTAACTTGATGTTTAACATAAGGAACTATTTTTATTTTTTATTAACAGTTTCCATTAATTTTTATTTCTTAACCAAATTTTTGTTCTAATTATCAAAAAATAAGTAGGCCTCTATGTTTTATAAGTTTATATTTAGTTCACAAAATCTGTTTGCTTACCAGTATTATTCTTCCTCCATTTTGAGCAATTAGTCACCCTTTAATATGATATCTCCCACTAATCGAACTAGGATTAATTTTTGCTGTTTATAAGTTTGCATTCCTGCCTATTTCCCTCCATTGCATTCCGTTCTACTTCTCAATTCTTGTAACTTTGACTTACTGTCTCATAATCAATCAAGACTAACCTTTCTATATCTATTCTGTCTTGTCGATTCTCAAATTGAAGATAATGTTTTTAATTTTTTATGATAAGTATAATTAATTTAATGAAATCATTTTTGGATTGTAATAACAATTTAAGAATCTTCTCAAATCAATACAAAAATTAAAATATTTATATTGATTCTTGAAACATTTTAAAAAATATAAAAAATTATCAGTACAATAAATATAGAAGCGATAATCTCACATAGATTTCATCATATTTTCATATTTATTATAGTATTTAATTAAGCTACATAAGTTATTTAATCAAATATTTTTGTGTAGATTTCATTAAACAAGTTCATGTTGGAAGTTTCAGAGTGTTTTTGGAAACCATAATTTAGAAATTAATGTCTAATTTTATATCGAATGTTAACATTGCTTGCTAAGGAAATTTTATGAAAACTAAAATTTTAAATCAAATATCTTAACTTAAATTGCTATAATATTTTAGAGTTTAACTATTAATAATATAAGTAATAATCTAATATATTTGGACTAATTTTATCGGAAAATAGGAAGCAATACAATGCAATAATTGATATTTTTAGATTTTTTTTACATAAAATAAATTAATATCCCTTTAACAATTTAAAGATATTATATACTTAAAACTTATAGTTAGCTTTTACAATTAGCTTAATTAAGTCTACCCTGAAAGATTTTTAAACCTTTTTTAAGATAATCAGCTTTTAATTTAAATATTTTACATTATCATCAACTAGTTATATTTTTTTTATCTTTTTTATATGTAATTTCTTTTAATAGCATATTATCAAGCAATTAATGAAGTCACTGTGAATTAATGTTTTTAGGTACATTATATTTTCATTATATAAGATTCATGTTGGATGCTAAAAACAATAATCAAAAAGTAATAATTATTAAAATAAATTTCTTCATTTTTTTATAAATTAGAGTTGTACATTGACAAATAGATATTAATCTAATTTTTATTAATTGGCTTTAAATATGTATTTTATGATTTTATCTTATAAAAGAATAATTTTTATACGAAATTGCAAGCATTAAATAAATATAAATAAGATTAAAATAAAATTTATATAATTTGAGTGCTTTACTTTAAAAAATAATTAATTGAAATATGATTCATTAAGAATAGCTATTTATGAAAGCAATAATAAATAAAATGTTGAAATTAACTCTATTTCTAATAAAAAATTTTCAATTTTATATAATTAAGTGTACAAGAAATAGATTTATTATGCTAATAATGATAAAATAAAAAAAAAATGATACATGCTACTTCTACTTCAAGAAATATTCAAATTCAAATAACATAAAATTAATAATAATGATGAGTTTTGCAGACGACAAATATAATCTTAGATAGTTCTTCCTGTTTTCCATTATTTTCTCTATCTCAAATAAGCGCTTTAAATGATAGAAATGGAAATATTATAGTTAACCGGCGCATAATCCATATAGCAAATTTGCGAGACACCTCAAATGGATAGTTATAATTAAGAATTCATGTTAAGGATGGCTAACCAAGGATTAGCAAGACTACATTTACATCAGACAGATATAAGGGATAAAGAGTGATTGACAAACTGAAACTAGAATTGAAGAACATCGGCTTAGCTCATTGAAAAATTTTTTTAAAAACTACAAATGACAAGTATTGATCCTAATTAAATCAAGATCAATTCGATGACTTTAATTAGACACAAAAGAAATCTATAGGAATATCATTGTTGGAGGAAAACAAGGAAGCCCAGATTATCAAAGAGAAAATAGTGAGTGAGATGATTAATCGCAGCTCTGCAGGCAGTATTTCTGATATAAAGGATTGCTACGAGGATAATGTTGGCAACATAAGTAAGCTTATACAGATCGTAAATCACAGTCAGCACCTTGAAATTCATCTTAAGTATTGTAAATGAGGGGGTAAAGCTAAATTGTGCAAATGTGTAAGAAAGAGATATTACAAAGCTATCTGGAAGGTGTGAGAATGGCGAGGTTAGATGAGGCTGAACTAGATTATGATTTACGATAAATAATTTGGAAAATAGATGATTACAACATTTAGATCAATAAAAATGAAAAACAATAAGCCAATATACAAAGTGTAAATCTAAAACGTTTCATTGTCTTTCCATATTCCTTTTTCAATATTACCACTTGCATATTTGAATACATACTCCTTCACCATTTTTCTTAACTGCTCTGCGAAGTCTTGTCTGTTCCCACCACCACTTGTACCAGGTGCAATCCTGTAAAAAAAAAATTTAGATATTTTTTGGTAACATACTTTTTAAATGAGTGACACGGCAACTTTTGCTCAGACATTTTTCCATTTTCTATAATTTCTAATTAATTTCATCTTTAAATATCAAATTCTTATTATAAATTGAAATTTTATGAGATGCTCCAATTACCTAGAAGTCAAATATGCTAAGTATAGAGTGATCTTTAAAGAATACTAAAAATGATGAATGCTGTGTGGCTCTATGGCGACCCTGATACTTGAAAAACTACCATCTCCAGAATGCTTGAGCAAATATTTATAACGGAGAGATTTCAAGAGTCATCAAGTCAGTTCCAGGTATCCACAGGTAGGACAGAGAGAAAGCCATCAAGTATCATAATGAACGAGATCAATCACAAGCATTTTCCCAGCAAAAACAACATAGGCTCCATGAAATGATTCTTGGAAGGAGAAGGTTATCCAAAAAAAGGGAAATCTTGAAATCAAGTAATAAGGGCGCCAAGTTTTCATTACTTCCCATAGCCTAGCCTTTAATAACCTGCCGGAAACCGATAAGAAGGCACTCCTCATTAGAATAGCCCTGGTTGAACTTAAGAAGAGCATCATTATTGAGGTGGGCGAGCCATTTCCAATCTACGTAGTTCAACTGGCTCAATACTTCTTGAAGCGATTGTAGAATGATGGAGATAAACCAGGATAGGCAGGAGGGACTTATGATGATTCAACATTAGATGAGAATGTATATGGTATTAAGCGAGTATAATTAAAATGGGGAGACAGTTAAAATTAAATTAAAAAAGAGATTAAATAAAATTATGATCATCTCAATATAGATGAGTTAAGATGCAACAGTCACTAGTTTGAATTATATTTGAGTAGATCCTTATTTAAATTTAATTAACTAATCAACTAACTAAAAATGGAATTTTAGCTTTTTTATCATCTTTTCTGATTTTTTTTATTTTTGTTCATCGATCAAGTAGATGCTGTAGCTGATCTTCAAGTTTTTTCATAATTTTCATAGATATCTTCAGGGTATCTTCAGGATATCTTCCTTAAAAATTTTAAAGTGTGGAGAGTGTGGAGCCCAATATTGACAATAATAGTAGTAATAGCACTAATATTCTCAAAATCAAGCATTATTATGAGTCTGGGATTTTTTCAAAAACATCTTGTTTTTCTAAAATTCATAGATGTGATACCTAATGTTGAAGATGATGATGAAGATGATGTTGATGAAAACTAAGAAAAAATCAGTGATCTAAAATTTTGAAATTCTCTAGAATTTCAACCAGACTCATAATAATGCTTGATTTTGAGAATATTAGTGCTATTACTACTATTATTGTCAATATTGGGCTCCACACTCTCCATACTCTCACACTCTCCACACTTTAAATTTTTTAAGGAAGATATCCTGAAGATACCCTGAAGATATCTATGAAAATTATGAAAAAACTTGAAGATCAGCTACAGCATCTACTTGATCGATGAACAAACATAAAAAAAATCAGAAAAGATGATAAAAAAGCTAAAATTCCATTTTTAGTTAGTTGATTAGTTAATTAAATTTAAATAAGGATCTACTCAAATATTATTCAAACTAGTGACTGTTGCATCTTAACTCATCTATATTGAGATGATCATAATTTTATTTAATCTTTTTTTTGATTTAATTTTAACTGTCTCCCCATTTTAATTATACTCGCTTAATAATGAAATTGAATAAAAGTAAATGCTTGCTTCGACATTTATATGGCATACTAAAGTCTGTATTATTTTATAAAATAAACTTAAATATCTAATCACTTTCACTTTTTGCATCAGTGTATAATTCTTAAAAATTCTTAAAACACAAATAGTATATTGTACATTATTCTTATTTTGTACATTGATTAGCACTGATACACTGAACTTTTTCTACATTTCGTGTACAATTTTCGGAATTGTAAATTAGTTTCTGTACATTTTATAGGGCAATTTATACAGGGATTTCGTGTACACTATACAATTGTACATTCACACTTTTACTAGTTAAAATAAATGAATATTAAATTTAATTTATCTATATTAAAAAACATGACAGTTAATATTTGGGGTTTGTTACTCTGTATTTCAAATTATCCTGATTTACCTATTTGCTTTCTATTTTATCAATAATAGACTATAAATAATTAATCAATATTAAAATTAATATAACATTTTGAGTCGCTTAATTTTAAATATATTAAGATATAGACTTTTGCAGAATAGATTTATAGAGCTAATTAAAATGAAATTTATTATTCCAAGTATTTATAGAGTCATAAATGCATAATCTTTTTAAAAGTAGTCATTTCAAATAATAATTTTATTTTATGAATAATATATTTTGTATTAGCTTTATTTGTATTTGTTAAAATTTTATTAAATCAAATATAAAATTTAATTAATTATGGATTAGAAAAGGCGCAAAATTGTGTTTCATTAAGTTATCATTTATTTACTTAACTTCACTATTAAATAATGTTATTAAATAAAATAAAATTCTTATTTATAAGCAATAATAACGTACTGTAATTTGTTGTATCATTAGTATCTTTACGTAATTAATTACTTCCAGATTCTTCATTTTCATCGTCTTATTCTGGATATTGTAATTGTGAATAATTTATATAATTCAACTAACTTATATTCTGAATTAGTACTGTGTTTTTGTATCAAATGATTAATTTTTTTTCATTTTACTTGCCATTTTTATTTTCATCTTAACCCAAAATAGATAGTAATAGAATTAACCTTTCTTATTTTTTAAAGGATTTTGAGCTTTTTGCTTATATTTAGTAAATATAAATTAATTATGATTAAAATTTTGTTTTATCGGCAAAGCAAAATATCTCTTCTTACTATAATGATATTAATCAAAAAATATTGAGATGAAGAAACTAAATTTTAAAAAATTATATTCCAATTATATATGATATTCAAATCCATAAGTCAATCTATTATTTATATGAATAAATCCACTATTTTTTTTATATAATTTTAATAATTATCATTTAAAACAATTCTGATGTTGTCTACAAAACTTAGTATAAAATCCTTTCTGAAGATTTTTTATAGACATCCTAGCAGTTTAATGAATTTCATAAAATCTTATAAGAGATCAACGGTGTCCTCATAGAAAGAGTCAGTTGCATGATAAGAAATAAATGGTACTCAGTAATATATTGATGATTATTGCTGATGAGTTAGATATCTCTGATTAGAGCAAGAAAAAGTATTATCATTCGTAATAAAAGTATTAATAATGAATCTACTCATTATCAAAGTATTCTTATCAATCTTAGCTTTATAAAAGGTAGTATTAATTATAATAATTAAATCTTAAATGGAGATGAAACAAGATATTCGCTGCAGAAATATTAATTATTCATGCGCAACTACAAAATTATTCTAAAATAATTGTGATGCCTGTACATCTTTGACCTGGTACTCCAAGACTTTAAATTTAGTATTGTACAAATTTCAGTCTGCTAAAAAACATTAGTAGAGTCATTTTTAATGTGAAATAACTATTTATTTACTAGAAATAAAGCGTTAACTATACAACATTAGCTCTTGTCATGTAGTTTAACATATAATCACATTGTACGAAAATAAATTCACTAAAAGAGTTGCCTTGGAGATTTCTAATATACTATAATATAAATACGATAAAGTATTATATTTTGAACCTACAATAAAGACCATTACCAAACAAATTGAAGCCCTATTTCTTGTTCAAAAAATAAACAATTTCATAAATCGTTCGTGTCAAAATACTTGCCTGTTCAAAGTTTGTGAGATGATTTCTCTAATTAATTATTTTTCTATTAAACATGTCATTGCCTCACTAATAAATCTTAAGCATTTTAAACAATAATATTTTTTTGTGTAATAAACAGTTAATAAATGCAATAGGATGCTATTTATTACACTAATAGCTGGATATGAATAAGCAAGTTAAGACAAACTAAAAGTCCTACTATTTTTAATGATAACTCTGCAAAGATTTTACTTTTAGTGGCAATTAACGAATGTTGAAAGTATCTCATAACAAATTCATTGACATAAAATGAAAGTCAATTTTTTTCATTTAAAATGTACAATCTATTAACAAGCACAACTTGATATGCTTTGTTCTTTATATACTTAAAACAAATCACGATAGAAACACAGCTATTCTAGTGACTATAATAAAGTTAAAAAGAGACAAGTGTAGTGGCCAAGAAGAGAATACTGAACCAAAAAGTTAATTATCAAAGATATAAAATGCCCAACACTGAGTACACTTCAAAATTTTTCTATCAGTTTTTTAGATTTTCATGACTATTCTAGTCAAGTTGGTTAGAGAGACTAGATTCATTGATCAATATTTCAAAACTAAGAAAAATGTGCGTCAAAAGAGGGAAAATATGTATCATATAAGAAAAGAACTTCTTAATATTTAAAAATAACTTAAAGTTTAGTAAAATTTATCTTTGGATTAATATTCAAGCAAATGCTGCTTTAGTAAATATAATTATAACTGCTTGTTATTTTATTTATTAATAAAGAAATAATTCTTTAAATCATATTTTTTTATCATCATTTTCATATTTGTAGTATTCAAACAACAACTTTACCCTTTTTATTTACATTATCATGATATAAATTTATATTAGAATTTAAATAAAAATGTTCTTTTTTCCAATTAATTTTTTTTCTATTAATTATTAAAGCAATAAATTAAAGTATTAGAGATAAAAAATTATATAAAACAAATAAATTTGTGTAGCATTAATTTATTTCTAGCTTTATCCATAGATTAATTCAAGTTTTTATCTTATTAACACTCATTGGTCCAGTGAACAATAATAAATAAAAATAAATATTTCATTGAAGAACTCAAATAATATATTTAATCTAATATAGCTTGTCATTAGTTATTATAAAAACAATAATGAAAAGTGATTTAATGCTATTTTCAATAAAATTAATTTATAATTCATTTTTAATTAATTTATTTTAATAAAATATAATCATACACGTCTATTTAGATTTAGTAGATTTGATTTAACTTTTAAATCTTAAAATATATAATTCTTAATATTACAAAAAATACTTATCATACTTCATTCACTATAGTGGTCTAGTTCGCTATCACATTGTGTGGTCTACCAAAGACCTCTAAGTAAGAGGCATCTGGGACTACTCTTTCCGCAATGTCATGTATTTCATCTGGTTTTTATGAAGCCTCTCTCATCAGGCTTACTATAACGTTCAAGCTTTGTTTAAATTTCGTGAACTGCATATTGCTCTCATACTCGCCTTTGACACCAACTAAGCACAATTCCATTCCATGATGCAGGTACCTGCCAGGGCCTTTAAAGATATTTCCTTTCTTATAAAGCTTAAACCATACAATTGTCTCTATTCATCTGTATCCATGAAACTTAAAGAAGTCTAGAGCCACTTACGGCTTCCCGTTTGTCACCCACATTAAGAAGAAACCAATTTTATTGACATGTTTTTGATTTTTTTGTCCAAAAATAAATTGTATTCAAGGTCCATCATAGTAGATTCCCAGGGTAGTCCATAATAATTGCTCTAAATAAGATCTTATCACTTTATAGTTACTTTGCTCTTAAAGAGGTCTACACTGTATATACAGTTACGTCACATCTAATAAGATTGGGAGGTCTGCTCATGTTGTCATAAGTGAGGTCTTAGTTGGCGAGGTTCTATGATTCTTTATCTTGATGTAGCTTAAGTTTGCTTCACACTCCTTCTTGTACTGACAAAGTTGTTGGTGATATCTGTATCTTCTGTAGCATTTGTCATAAATATATACTTCTTGGAGAGAAACTCTTCTACTTTGACCATCGCATGGTCTCTCTCATAGTGTTTGTAAATAGCATACCTACTCCCTTCCAACTAACAACTATAAACCATTGTTAAAAAGTTATTATTAATTAATTTATAAAACAACTTCTTCAAAATATAATACATATACTTTATGAGTAAAATATATAAAAAAAAAACATGTAAAAATGTTTACATAAAAATATATTTGTATATTACTTGGTGCTGGTTCTAATATCATGAAAATAATGCATGTTTAGGAATAAAATTTAAATTTTATATTATTTATAATTATTATTAATTGTGTAATAAATCACTCTTAATTTATTACAATTCATTCTAGAATTAAGGTTCCCAGATTGTTTCAACATCAATAAACCTGCCTATGTTTTTCTATTTCATAAGTATCGAAAATTTCTAAGACCCCATTCCCAACAGTCTAATGAGTACTTACTTTAAAGAAATTTGATGAGTGGAATTTAAGTCCTGATTGCAAATTAAGATATGTGAACCAAATGTTTCAATGTCTGACAGGTTAGAAGTAAAGATCAAAAAAGTTAAACGCAAATCACATTGAATTTCTCTCAATTGATAAATGCTTAAAACAATTTGCAGGTTTCACTTTATAAAAAAGATGACAATTGCTTCATAGGCAGTTTCCTGAGATAAGAGTATCCCCATCCACACTTTGTAAACTTTATCAAAACTTAAGAATCAAACACAAAGCTGTTTTGTCGATCAAAACAAAAACGGAAAAGTAAATCCTAAACTATAGAAAGTAGCTCTCTGATATGCAAAACCATATCCTAAAGTTAAGAAAAGATAACTACTGCTTATTTGTTGATGAAACAATCTTCTCATTCAATACCTAAGTAAAGGTCGAGTATTATAGTTAGGACAAAAATATTTACTAAAGCAATAGGAGTAGATATCTAATGTAGTTTTTGCTATATAAGAGTCTAAGGGCCTTGAGTTCTATAAAATTTATAAGAAGTCAGTAGACATCTAAAAATTCATAGAATTATGCAATGAGCTAAAAGGGAAAACTGGTTTAAGAAAAGTTGCTATTGTGTGAGATGATTTAAGAGTGCATCACATCAAAATCGTCAAAGATACACTCGACTATTTAGAGATCCCACAAGCATTTTGCCGTCCTTATTCACCACAAACAAGCCCAATTGAAAATTAATTTAGCTTGCAAAAATAAATTGTGTAGAAGAGATTAGCAGAAAAGGTTAACTTAGAGTTCTTAGAATATGATTAGTATAAATTAATGTTTAGTTAAAATAAAATATTAAATTAGAATTGTTTAGATGGAGTGTCCATTCCTATTTAGCTCCTTTAATTAATATCTTCCTCAAAGTGGCCTTGGATAATTTATCTCATCTATTAATCATTTGTTCAAGGAGCTTTAAAGTTCGAAAAGCTCATAGCCAACTCTCGTTTTATTTGTTGCTTGAGCGCAACTATATATCTACTGCTCTCCTTCAATAAGTGAATTTTTTTTCCTGGTTTTTCTATATATTAATAATGGTTGTAATAATGTTTTTCTTAATTTAAGTATATCGATGCTTGGTCAGCTTCTTATAAAACCCCATGATTCATTTAAGAATGTAAATAAGGCGTTAAGAATAAACAGATCAAGTTTAATTGCTAAAATAGAAATAATTAGAATAATATATTGATTAAAGATTATTAACTGATCAGAAATTAAAATTGATTCCAACAATTTAAAAAACATTAGTAGGATCATTTAACTTTAACAAGAAAACAATCTCTAACAATTATAAATAAGTTTTGGCTATCTCTAAAAATTTTAACTAATAAGATAACAAAGTCTCCTCAACCAACCACTCGTAAGTATATTTATCTGTACTTTATTCATTTCCTTCTCAATTTACCCTTATTTTTAGTCTTAAATGAATCAAGGGGTTTTACCACTAACTGGAGATCTTGATAAAGTATCTTTTCTCTTCATTGTGATAGGGATCAGTTCTAACGTCTTATGCATGGTGAAATAAAGTCTCCAAGTATTATATCTATAAAGTATGTAGCACATTGAAAACGAAAGTTCTGTCGATCTGTTTCTTTTTTTATTCATTATCTGGTAAGAAGCTTTGAATCTCAGAACTGTGATAGATTTAATTTAGAATGCTAGAGACTGAATGTTCTTCATACTTAGGTATATTTAAAAGCTTTACATCACTTTTATTTAGGACTTGCTTTTCTTCTTGCAAAATTTATCTCAAAAAGTCTTTGTTGATTGTTTCAATAGGTGGTAAATATAAATTTACTAGGTGGTAAATATATATTTACTATTAAGAAATAACTAAACACATATATTAATACTTACAGATCTCTGTGAGATATTTGTAGATATCAATCTTTGATCTGAACCTACCATATAACTTTCCTTGTGCTATTTTCAGCCTTTCATGGTAATTTTTTTGTTCTTCCATAAACCTTATGGAGGTCCTTTTTTAATTTTGGATGTTGCTCATTTAGAAATCCATATTGTAAAGATAGTTTCTTCAATTTATTGATTAAATTACTATATGATAATGAAGTTTGCTTAAAGAAATTATTAAGAGGTACTTAGAATTCTTTAGTTTCATCATGGCTTTCCAATAATCACATAGAAAATTATGTGAAGTTCACAAAAAATCACAATTAATCACAAAACTTTATTTACAATTAAAAAACTTGAAGACTACTTACTTAAAATTATCATGTCCAAATGTCAAAGTTATTATGCTGGATAAAGTTCACTATTTATTGTGATTTTTTCATTTTTCAAAGCTGAAGGGTGCGTTCTTCTCGATTAAATTTAAGATTATTAATTATGCTTACTTGTTTTAAATAAATATATTAACTTAAACTTGATTATATATTAATATATTAATTGAATTACCGCTTTAAACAAGTTGTATACTTAATATGGTTAAAACACTCATCTACGATAAAAGTGAGGACGTTGAACTTTCTGATAATTTAGACATGCAGTATAATCAAAATTAATAGTAAAGTTGTGACGAGTAAGATTGCTCTTGGTCATGCTCCTAGAGTTAAACTATAATGCGCAAAAGAGTGTCAAAGTTTTCCAAGAAAAATTAAAAGCTGTTTAAGAAAGTAACAAATGCTCGCATAGAAGCCATAATGGAGGCAACTGAAAATTTCAAGTTAACTTTTAATGAGGTCAAGAATATAATCCCTTTACTTGAACAGAGTGAATTTGATGAAAATTAGAATTAGTTAATAATGTAGAAAATCAATAAAACTAGATATAAGTTGCAGTCTAAATTTATTTAATCCTAATATAACACATTAATATTTTAAATAATTAAAATTAAATAAAATAGTTTGTTCACATTTTTTCTTAGGACTATTTACGTTTAATGCTGTAATTATTAGTCACTCATTCGATTTTATTAGAAGACTACTACATAATATTAATATTTGAATTTACAAGCTTACAATACTAGAAACAAATCAAACACAACTTTACAAGCTGAAATCTATTTCTTAAATTACAATAATATTATATTTAATTATTCTATAATATATAATAAATTTAATTATGAATGCGCTTTTTATTAAAATTTATAACTTTTTTCCATCTCTAAATAAAGATCATTAACAGTGAATAATTTTAAGTTTGTTGCTTTTTCTAACAACATTCACTCTTTCAAAAATCAGTTAAAATTCTTATAATGAGAATTATAACTTTTAAAGTGATAGAGAAAAAATCTCTGTTATATATGATTATTATGTTAATAAATAATTAAATAAAATTAAGATTAATTAGTATAATAAATTATTAAATTAATTGTAAAGTTAAACATTGCAATATATCTCACATTAAAACTTATTAAGTGTTACTTTAATGTCATTATAATAATTTAGTGATCTTTATTCATAATAAGATCCCTTTTATAAAAAAATAAATATTATTAGTACTATTATTAATTAAGGATTCAAACAATTCTATCTAGAATTATACTAAGTCTATATGAATTTACAAGAAGTTTGTTAAGAAATTGTTTGATTCATGATTTTAGTGTTAGGATAATTTATTATCCACTAAATATGCAGATTAGGGATTTAATAGAACACTATTCTTTACTTTTTTTAATAAGTTAAAATCTATATAGAATTATGACTTAGTTAATATGGAAACTAAGGAATCAAACTTTATTTTATAAAAATAGTATAAGTTTTATTAAAGTTAGATTAGCTCAAAGTATATATGAAATTTAGATGTATTTTTATAGAATATACATAAATGAGTAATTTGAAATTATCTAGTATATGAAGAATATTGTATATTAAATTTATTATATATTATTAAGCTTCATCGCCAACATTTTAATAGTTGGTGATGCATCGCCAAAATTACAAATGTTGGCGATGAAGCAAAAATATTATTATAATTCTTTAAAAAACATAAAAAAACTTTTTAACTGCAATCTGAAGCAATGATTATATTTCACTATTTAAGTTATTCAGTTTTTCTGAAAAATGAATACTTAATTAGAGGATTGGTTAGAAATATAGTAATAAGGAGTGTCATAATTGTAACTTTCTAAAACTAATTCATTCAGAAATAATAACATCTTTGCGATATTATTTGATAGTTATAAAACAAAGATGTATATAGATAGTCTTAATTAATAACGCATGAGTAGAAACTTCAAACACGACTTAGCATTAATCGAAAAATCTATATCATTCAATCTAACATTGAGCTATAGAGTAAAACCTCTCTGATTGTTTTTGATTAAAAAAATTATTAAAACCTAATTTTATTAAGTTCTTATTTTATAATACACTTTTATAAATATTTATAGATTTTTTTGATTATTAATAATTACAATTTCTAAACAAATTCGACCTAAATAAACAAGAGATTATAAATTTCATGATAATTTGAAAGATAGATCTTAAGATCAGAGGTCAGACTAATAAATAGAATTAAACAGCTTATCGAACTTTGCCGAGAGTTAAAAAAAACAATAGTCTTATTCAAAAACTAGCTTAAAGAATTCTACAAAGTTATACGATCGCACCTATTTAAATTTAGAATCAGCTCCTCTAAAGTTTGACAAAGACTCTCTTATAGTATAAAAAATTGCTGACTCTTGCTATCCATCACTAAGCTAGCAAAGTTTAGGATGAGATTTATGAACTTTTACTTTTGCCTAAACATTTGGACATTTACTACCACAAGCAGTTGTCTTAATGAATCTATTTTTATCTAAGAAAGAACAGGAATACAAATCCGAAGTAGGAACCTGTTATAGATGAGTGCCCATTATCTAGACTCTTGTGAGAATTTTAACTTTACTTAATAAAATGATTTTTCTTATATCGAATCAATGATTAAGAGTATTGTAATTCAACTTTAAGATAACTGTTTAGAAGCAAACATTGGACTTATAAAATTGAGCTTGCTAATCAAGCCCAATCTAATCATTGAGCTGGGTTAAAGCTAATAAAAGTTGCTCTCTCTCTTAGTTAGGCATTATAAGCGATTGGTATAACTTAGGATGAAGCTAAAATAATTTGTGTAAAACCTCAAAACTTTCTTTGGCTAGAGACTATGACGAATTTAGTGGCTTTCTAAAACGATGAGCGGCTACTGGAAATAACTGTACTTAGGAAAATAAAGGTCCAGCAAGACGAGGGTCAACATTTAAGGAGGCTGCTCTCCTTGCTAAGCTAGGGACAAGTTATATCTAGGTTGATACTTGAAAAAGTTGAAATTTAATTGAACCTTCACAGTTTGATATTAGTGATTGAGAGTATCAAAGAGTAACCATTGACAAGTGTCGATACTATTCTCAAAGAAGATGAGTCTGAATGAATTTAGTGTGCAGACAAGCCAAAATCAAGAGAACATTCCATTTTTGATACGATAAATAATATGATGCTATAAAAATGATTGAGCAAATTAGTCTAAGTAATGATATTTAAAGCTTTAATAACTTGGAAGAGTTAATCTCTCTTTCAAAAATGATAGATTTTTAAAACGAGATTTACTAACACTCTCAATAATAATTGCAAGCATAATTATCGGTGCTACTTAGGATTGCATTTTAGTTGACATGCCAACAGGTTCAGGTAAGAACTGGATATAGGCGCTGGTTGCTTACTATTATGCCTTAAAAGGATAAAAAATCACAATTATTAAACCCAATGAGAACTTGCAAATTAGACAGATAAAATACTTGGCTCCATTCATGAAGATGTTTGTGTTGTTGATATAGTAAATTATTAGAGGCATTTGTTTAAGGATGAAATAGTGATACTGAATAAGTTCCATACTATAATTGACAACAGCTCATTCTTTTCCCTTGGCAATGTAATAACAGGATTGAAGCAATTTTCGAATGTTAAGGTATTTTTATTCTCAGCAACCTTTACAAAACATCATACAGTAGTTGTGGAAGAGACAATTAAAAAACCCAAAATATTAAGCTTTCAATCAGAGCTGCTCTTCCCAAAATAACTTAAAGAATAATATCAATGTGAAGTGATTCTGTCTAAAGACAAAGCTGATGTCCAGTCATCACTTTTATCTGAAGTATCGAAGAGGTGTAAATGTGAGCCTCTTATTATAAATGTAAACTCTTGCGATTTTGAGGAATTCAAACTTAAGTTACAAAGAGGGAATAAGTTTGAAATTTATCTATCAGATGATAAATAATGCAGACAGCAAATCAGAGAAAATGAAACAGGGATTTTACTAATGAAAGAGATCAGTAATGTGGTTAGTGATAAAAAGTTTAAGAGGGATGCTATTGTAATGATAGCATGCGCTGTGTGCTCCAAAGGAAAACTATAGTAAATGTTTAGCCGAGGTAAAAAATGTTAAGGATAATCAAGAGGATGTATATTCGTCTAAGAGTGTGAAAATGAGGCAGTATTCTGGCAGCGTTTGAGATCAGTAGGCAACCAAAGAGTAAGAAGACTTCATGACTTGGTAAAATTTCTATGGAAAAAGCGATGCAACTAGAGATTCAGCGACTATATTGAATATTCATAGATGTGCGACCAAGTCTTATCTACTTTGAAGGATCTGGAAAAAACAATTAGATACAAGTTTTATTAGCAAGTTACTAAGGGCTTGGAGATGAGATTCTGCTCCATTAATGAAGAAAAATAGTTTGATTTAAGCTTAAAGTACTTAGATGAAGTAATACGCATTTTGAATTAATTAATATTAAAATAATAAAATCTACTAATTATTTACCTGCAATTTTATAGATGAAATGCTATAAAGGACACCTTTCTATCCAAAAGTAACCTAATACTTAGATTGAATAATTTTTCAATGATTTTATCACAAAGCCGCTGTTTAGATTTTAGGTAATATTTTATTTCATAATTCAAATATCAAATTTATTTTAATATAATGCATCATAAATAATAAACATTAAGATAGGATAATTAATATCATAGTTTACTTTATTAATGCTAAAACATAGAAATATATGAGAGAAAGAAATTAATTTTAAAATATATTTTTAAACAATTAAAAATTGGAATATGTAAGTAAGTAGGCTAAATATTATTAACAAAAATTTTAAAATGTTACAATATATTATTAATAGAAATGTTACATTGAAAAGCTAAATTCAAATTTAATTTTTTAATTTCGCCCGTAATTATTAATTAACTTTCTTATAAACATATATTAAATTTAAAAATATAATGCCTTTTAAATATAATGATTAATATTTTTAATTTGAAAATTTGTATTTTTAGTTTTGATAGGAATTTTTATTAAATATTTATGATAATTTCATTATAAAAATTGTTAAATTTAGATCAATATAAATTATTCACTTGTGCTTATTTCTTAGTTATTAACCCTTAATTATTTGATGATAATACAAATTTTAAAAACTATTCTTGGTTATTTAATTATCTGCTGAAAATTATAATTAAGTTTTTCTAATTTTTTAGAAATTTTAGAAATGATTTAATTAATAATGAAAATAAAAACTCTTAACTCAATTGGTTCCTAAGGTCTGTAAAAGCAATAATACATAAGATACTTGATATGGAACTATAATTTAATCTATAAAGTCTTTAATCTCTTTTAATACTATAATTAAAAATATATATTAAAGTAGACATTTTAAATTTATAAAGGACTTTAATCATCAAATCTCACTATTGAATAAGCTTTTTAAGCCTAAGAATCTATTCAAAAAAAACAAAAAAAATAAAAGTATAAGAGTCTCTTAATATCTTTGCAGGCAATAATTTATGAATAAATAATATTTAATATGTTTTTTAAATTGCAATAAGGTAAATTTCATCAATGAATTTTTCCCTCTTTTGGAATAATTATAATTTTATATTAATATTTATAATGGAATCTTATTTTAATTGTGTAAGTGAAGAAAACGATGAAGTTAAAAAATTGGAAAAAATCAAAATTTAAGGCTTTTCCTGGCTTCGTGAATTAAACGTGTTTGGCTAAGCTCAACGCTTAAGCCTCATTGCCAGTCATAAGAGATTATGTGTATAAAGTACTGTCCTTTTGCTTTTCTTGATGCATGAAGGAAAGATAAGGTAGTATTTATCTATTAAAATTAGCAGATTTTTAATAATAAAAATTTATACTTCTTTATTTAATTTACCAATTAAAAAAATCAAATTACCTTGTGTTGAGAGTGATTTTACTACTATGATATCTAATAAATTTGAGTATTTTTTAATTTTTTTAAATTCGATTTATATTTATATGTTTGTAATTATAAATAAGTTTTTTATTTTTATGTTTAATTGAAAATAGGTTAAAAATACATTAAAAATAAGAAAATATAAGAAAAAACAAGCTTTAAATTTTTATTACCTATGATTTCATATTTATCTAATAAAAATAAATAATATGACATTTAAAATTATTTATCTTTTCATCATTTTGCTATATCTTTTTATGTTAATATGATATATCATTGGATCTAAATTGTCTATATTACTCTACTAATTAATTAAATTATCCCATATAATTTTAGCTTATTTTTTAATATTATTATATTTTTAGCTATAAAGAATTACGACTCAAAATTAAAAACAAATTATTTTTTATAAAGTAACCTATTATTGTAATTTATAATAAAGAAACATGAAATGCTATATTTTTGTTCTTCTTAATTGTAGTCTGGCAATTCTTTGAAATTTATCAGATTTCTATTTTAAAATTGTTTTATGTGATGATGGTAGTACTAATGAGCTTATTCGGAAACTATTAATTGATAAATATGGTTATACTGCCCTTTTATGAAAAATATTTGCTTTTCCTATCAGCAGCAGTTTTTAATTGATTTGATTTAACTTAAGACTGTTAGTCTTTGAAATCAAACTGAATTATTTGAGATTTAATGAGATTCCGCATAGAAAGAGAAAAAGTGCCATGCTCAATTATTTATAGAAAGAAATTGAGTTAGAACATCAAGGTACAAAAGTATCCAAATTTCATATAAAGACATGAATAAACTTAAACAACAATAAATGATCATCTTCTTCATAATATCGAATATTTTCTTGACAAATTAAATAAAATTTAATTTATAATTTAAGACACAAAATTAGGGGATAAGCTATTTAATAAAAATTAATTATTTTAGGAATACATTCGATTAGGGAAAATAAATTGAAATAAAACTTATTAAATATTAAAATCATAGCAGTTATCAAATTTAAAGTGAGTAAAAATTTAGAAATAAATGGATTCTTCGTTTAGATCCAGCTATTTTAGCTGGACTTTACTATTAGCAATACTCTTTAATCATCCCAGGAAGCGAAATATTTTTATTTTGAACTAACTTCTAAAAATATTATAATGGGTTTTTCTCGCTTGGGCGATAAGATAAATTCATCATAGCAATAATAAATGCCACCTTGTTTAATGCGCTATCCAGAGAGTATAATATTGTTTGGGTTTGGAGACATTTTAAAAAAAACATAACTGAAGGTAAATAATAATTAATTAATTTTTAATTTCAATTCATTTTCCCAAAATCTATGTATTCCTAAAATATTATTAAAGTAAAATCAATTTTACACACCATTATTGGATTATTTGATAAGTACAATTAATCAAGTCAATAGCTTACATAAAAAAAGATTAAACATTAAAAGTTTACGCCAATTATAGTTAATTATAAATTTAATTGTTCTTTACTCATATTATCTTGTCATTATTGAACGATGAGGTTTTATTTATTAATCAAATAATAATGTTTAACTATTTCATTTGATTCATCGAAGAATTATGTTGTTTTAATAAAAATAATTACTACTGTCACATTATCTAAACTTTAGAAATCATTAGCTTAGTTAATCAATTAAGATATATCTATTGATTAAAGTAGTCTGATTGGCCGCCACTACTAGATCTACATCCAATTTTTACAAAACCAATATTAATATAATTTAACATAAAATAATATAAGAGTTAATCTTTGAAATTATAATATTTATGGAAAATAAGTTCAGTTAGTAAATCAACATCGCAAAAAGTTTTTCACAAGTTATTTTAAGTTTAAGAAGAAATAATTTACCAGAACTTTGCAATGGCAAAACAAGGCAATTTAGTATGCGCTTGTATAATATTTTACAAATAAAAATTGAATACCAATTATCATTTATTCATGACTCAAAGAAGAAAAGAATGAGGAGCTCATTGTCAAGTTAAGCATCATATTGTGCATAGAAGAAGACTAATTCATTTATCGTTATTTAGAAAGTATAATTAAATAGGATAAAAATCAATGTTATGAATAACCTTATTATTAAAAGGAATATAAAACGTTTTCATATAAGTGTTTTTAATAATTTTATTGATAATTTAAACCTTATTTAAAAATTTTCATTATATTATTTCGTTACAAATATATTAATTTATTATATTTTTGAAAATTCATATTAGTCTATATATAAATATAACTATTCGAAATACATTGTTTTGATTTATAGGTTAAAAATGAAATGGTTAATCAAATAATTAATTGTGAGTTATTTATGTTTCTCTAAATGATTAAATCATACAAATATTAATAATTAAAGTAATAAGATCTAATGGTTATTTTAATTTTAATCATACAATTTATCTGTATGATTAATATAATTTAAATTTAATTAAAAGAATTTATTTAATAAAGAAAAATCATTTCACATTTAAAAAATAAGTTCTATGATAATTCTTAAAAATTTGTATCAAAAAATATTCAAATTATATTTGGGTGTAAGTATCAAAAATTTAAGTACTTTTTGATACTCACAAATTTCTTTATTTCTATATATTTTAGACCTTATTCTTTTTATGTTAATGCTGTTGATGAAGAAGAACTCTTCGTTGAAGGCACAAATCATTACTTGCTTCAAAGTTCAATAGGACAAGTTATAAATGATTGTCTCTTTTGTAAAGTATATTAAAAACAAGAATACTATGAAAATTGTGTAGTATTCAAAGCTCATCATTACGTGTGGCCTCTAATTTCCAAAATAATCATAAATTCTCTAATATTCCTCCAGATTTGTGCAAGCACTTACATCTCCATGGCATTAAAAGCCATTCATACCTTGAGTGAGAAACTATTCTGCGTAAAAACAATATTCGATCGGTGATAACAACGATTTTTTTAGCTCTAGTTTTTTGAATTGACTAACGGTAATTATTATAAAAGGAAGCTAATTGATAAAACTAATGATTGCAAAACCAGAGAAAAGATTATGAGTAACTGATATCAAAAGCAAGACCTGGTATTGAGCCATATTTTAGAGATTTTTAATACAATTTTGATTTGTTTTGCTAATATTTTTTCATAATATTTTTCCTTCTTCTAGTTTCATATATGTATTATTTAATATAAGAAATGACTGAAAATATTAAATTTTTTAATCTTAGACTTAATATATGATTTAGATATCTTGCACTAGCCTTGTTTACTATTATACTTCATGATTAAGATAATTTAATTTATTTTAATTTAATGCCTCTAAGTTTATTTTATTATTTCTTTTATTAAAAAACTAATATCTTGGATTAACATAGCACTCACAATAAAAGTGAAAATATAAAAATCAATTATTGTTACCTTATTTCAAATCTCATATCAATTTGCAATTTTAAAATAACATAAATATATTATTACTCAAACCATATTCAAAAGCTTCTTTATTTTAATCATAATAGATTAAGCAAATTCTATGGAATATAATATGATTGCTGAAGAAAATAAGTCACAACTCAAAGTATAAAATTAATGTTACTAAAAGTCAGCTTGGTAAACTACAGCACAGTTCTTTCAGTATTTCAAATTAAGAATGTAAAATTTAGTATGTGGAAGGCCATTTTTATTTTAAATATTTAATTTATATTGCATAGTTGATATATAAATAAAAATATGATAAAACCCCATTGATAAATGTAAAAAAGGCGACAAATAATAACATTGAATCTTTAATAATCAATTTATAGCACAATTAATGATAGATTTTTATTATAATTTTAATAAGTTTACAATTAAACACTAACAATTGATATTGAAAATAGATACTCCTAATCTAACTGAAAATAATCAACCCTGCTCTATCAATTAATGATATTGAATCAGAGAATTATGCCTCATAGCTCTAAATGCCGACCTCCCTTAGACAGTAATCTAATCCAGGATGATAAGAAGTACATGATTTCTACTAATGGCTTCCACTAGTGAAAACAATAGGCCAGTATTACCAGTGGGGAGCCCTTTAGACATGGAAGCAGGGAAGAGGAGAGTAGAGACATAGACGTATGTACCTTCGATTATCACACCTTTGCAAGCATCAACAATATATGGCTGCCATTGAGCATCAGTTTCTTTGTAGAGCCCGATGATAAGGTGACCATCTCTTGCAAGACTGACTGTACTTGTGACCCTTAAAGCATTTGGAAGATTAGTATTAGCGTATGTCAAGTAATCCTTGGCATTGAGTACTGAAAGAGCATGATGAAAAAACTCCATTTGCGCTGAGACTGTTGATATAATTGCAGGGACTGAATGAGCAGTAGTGATAGAAAGTCTAATATTCGCTGCTTTCTTATTATTGATCAACTTCTACTTCTAGGCATATGAGCCTTCTGGTGCGAAGAATTCGTATAAGTGCTCTGAAGTGCCAGAGTGGATGGGAAACCCATTGGTTGAGAAGCCAACGAGTGCACCGCGCACGGTATACTACCTTAAGATTCCTTTGCTCCCATATTATTTAGAGCACTCCATTTTATTGAACCTCTATAGACAGTTAAAGATTCCGCCTTGACAACCCACACAGCAAGATATAGAAAAGCGCTCTGGGCAGAGAGAAGCTCAAGAGCCAAGAGAGATTTGCAAGTTTAAGATTAATTTTATCAATATTATCATTAAGATTTTTAAGGAAATATGCATCAAAGCGCTTGCTCAATACCATAGGGTTGTCCGCAAAATATAATGATCTCTGCTTATTTTGGCCTCCAGTATAGATAACTAAGTTGGAGATCCCATCTCCGTAGATAAAAACATGGAGAATCGGTGGTGCCCCTCGCCGCCCCCAGTTGAAGATCTTCCATTGACTTCCTCTGCAATACTGGTTTGACAAAAATGCCGAGAAGCCCAATGTGGAGTCCAGTCTCCAACTGATGAGTAAATCAAGAGGGAGAGGAGAGACTCGTGAATGGGAGTGTTATTGAGAAGGGAGAGCCAGAGAAGCGCGAGAGAAGAGACGATGATTATGGCAACTGCAGAAGAGGATGCAGGGCTAGCTGCGGTGGATTGCGAGGTAACAGAGATGGCTTCAGAGTATAACACGAAGATGGAAGATGCTTTGAGGTAGAGTCACAATACAGTGAAGAGACCAGGAATGGAGGAATTGCAGGAGGCAGAGGAGGAGCTTGGAAAGATTTTGATGACAAAGAAAAAATGGAGATTGTAAGAGTGATAAAACATGCCGAATGAAAAGATTGTTGAGAGAACAAATGGGAGACTAATATCAATGATAATAATCAGCAAATGAATATACAAAGTAACAATAATGAATGTGAATAAAAATAAGTTAAATATCTATAACTAAATTGTTCATATAAATTTGCTCTATGACTAAGACGCTTAAATTATTAAACTGTTTTTGCAATTAATTTTCATTTCACTAATTTTTACATTATTTATAATTAGTGTGAAGGGGAGAGGTGAGTTCTTTGACTTGCAGGTAGATTTGATCATTTAAGTAACGGTTTAATCCTGAGCATATTTGTCTATAATTTATATTTTAATCTTTGTTATATTAGTTTTTTTTCCTAAATTAAATGCAAGTTGCTATAACACATGTTATAGGAGATAAAAATATCTCACTACACTACCTTAACTCACTATTTTACTATATAATTTTAAGTTTAAATATTAGATTATTTTATTATTAATCCTGCATTAGACTAGTCCCCTTTAAGTTAATTGGAGTATATTATTTATAAGAATATTTCATCTACTTATTGATAATTGACTATAATAATAATGATAATTTAATCACATTAAAGTCTCTAGGACCCCTGATCTTAATAAGTTGATAATATACAAGAGACAAGCCCTTTTTGTGTTATATCTCATTAAAGCAGCTTAGCCGATGCTGTACTTGACTGAGTCTGCATTCACTTTCACTTCTTCTTGATGAATAGGGAGCTATCTAAAAGCTTATTAATTGGGCAATCAGAACTTGACTTGATTCTTGATTTATGAAGAAACTTTCTTATATCTATTTAATAGGCATTGTGATAGACAGCTCTTTTATAAGGCATGGTGTACCTTGTTAGTTTTTATTCAATAAATCAACAATTCTAAAATAGCATTTATTTATTTATTATTAAAGTATTTTAACTACGCTCTATTGCTAATAGTTATATTATTCGGGTAAAATGGTAAAGTATAGTGTGAAATTAATTATTAATTTTTATTATGCTATATAACGACATTTATTTTTAAATGATAATTAATTATATCTCATACTTCATAATTTAAAAGATTAATAATGATATAATTTAAAATCTTTTTAATAAAACAGTAGAATAATATAAGTCTTGATGATTTGTTAATTATCATTTATAATTAAATGTTGTTATATAGCATAATAAATATTGATAATTAATTTCACACTATAAACCACACTCTATCTCGAATAATATAACTATTAGGGATAAAGTGTGGTTTAAATACTTTAATAATAAATATATATTTAAATAAATAAATAGTATATTGGAATTGTTGATTATTACCTAATTCTTGGTAAATATTTATATTTTTATTGATTTCTTCTAGGGTAACAAATATTCTCAGCAATTGATCAGGGATTTGTTAATTCACTCTAGTTTTAAATGTTAATATAATCTATTAAAGTGGTTTAATATATTTAAAATTATTATTAATTTTATTATTTTAGATTGTGAATCTTGTTCTGATTTTTCAAATTAATTATTATAAATCTCTATTCTTTAACCTCTGACCTGATTCTGGTTAGGTGTTCAACTTTTTTCTCATTTCTGATATCCGTTCTGATGTTATCTTCCACTTCTGATGTCGTACCTTATTTTTGGGGACCAATTCTTTATGGTAAAAAATTTAATTTAAATCCATGGTTTGCACTTTTTTTGTCCCTTATTTATTACCTGTTATGAGTCAAGAATTAACTTTAGATTATGTTTTTGTTTTGCTTTAAGAAATACTATGTTTGTTTGTTTATTGGGTAGGTTTTATTATCAAATAGGTTGATAGGTAAGGTTTATTCCTAAAATTAAGGTTAACTCATGATCTTATTTGACACTGAACTTTTAAGTGCATCATCATCACTTCTCTCGTTATTTCAATGTTTAAATGAAAAATAAGACATCAGGAAAGGTTTAAATAGGGTTTTGTTAAAAGAGTCTCTTGATTTTCTGGGTTAAATTAAATATAAAATTTAAAATATTGAACATCTAAATATTTTCCTTTATTGGTTGACTGGTTGTGACATTTAAAAAATTGTATGTTACATTTGAATTTAAGATATTATTACTTCCAAAGATATTTTAGTAGTAATATGTATTATTATTATTAAATATGCATGTACTTTTAAATGTTTGAAGCCACTCCATTTGTTAACTCTTAAAATGGTTATGGATTTAACATTAGACTCGAGGTTTTTCAATTTGCTCGATGTCTTGTTAAGTGAGAGGAAAGAGTCTATCCTGGCTTGTATTTTTCTAATGTTATTTTTGTCGTTGTATTCTTTCTAGTACAACTTTTCCAAATCTTCTAAACAAATTATCATTCATCTAGGTTTCATCAAGGGACCTAGCTACTAAGCCGGCATAGTAGTCATTCATCACTAAGTTTAAGAGACTATTATCAATGCAGTACAAATATTACTATTATTGAGCTATAAGCATGTTTACAAATGGTTTATGCCCAGTTCTTAAAAGGTTTGAACCTTTATTGACCCTTAAAAATCGCAGAGCACTTACACGAAAGGGTTGTCTTAACAGTGTAGAATATGTTACCGTACAGAACTTCAAACACTATTAACTTTTTAAGTTAATAAAAATAATAATTGACTATGACTTACTAAAATTTGATTTTGCCTTAACATTATTTGACTATAACCAACTAATATCTAACTATGCCGTGATATAATCTGACTTTATCAATTTCATATTTAAATTTATAAAATTTTAATTCGACTTTAAATAAAATGATTTTAACAAGGATTATGAACTTTAGTTTTGTTTTCAAAAATATGACTTTTGCAAGCTTAAATTTGAATAAAGATAATTTTTATGTAGATTAATTAAATTTCAATTAGGTATTTATAGAACCTTAAATTATTTTTGAAACCATTTCATTTTGTTTCTGACAATCAAGATTTTTTTGAAAAAAGCTGAAATTTAAATAATAAAATCATAATAATAAACAAAAATGAAAACATGTCTGATTAGAACCATTTGTATCATTCAATATCAATGTAAGTTACAAAAAGCATATCTAACTTTTTATTTTTACAAGGGTTGCAATTGGTAAGACTGAGAGCGTTAACGAAGAGGAACTTCAAGAAATCACACAGAGAAGAGCAATAGTATATGAATCTAAGTGATAAAGACGATGAATATGAGGATGAACAGGAAGATGAAATGTTTTTATTAGATTTACTAATTCTATTATTACTATTACTATTGCTATTACTACTAATTCATTTGGTAATTCAATTTCTTTCTATAAAAATCATTATGAATGGTCAAAATTTCTAGCTAACTATAAATGCTTTTCTAAACTAACATCCGGTCTATATATTATTTATATTATGGAAGGTATATCTATTTTGGGCAAGTTCATATAAAATTTAAATATTTGTATCTATGTTTAAAACAAGTTTTTTTAATTTTATCATTATCAACAAATTACAAATACTCTTTAAAGGTAAGATTTGTTTACATGTCATAAGAAAAAGGTAAAATACAGGATTAGTGGGTATCTTTTAAAGTATTTAGTCTAAAAAGAATAAAAAATTACGAATATTTAATTCTAAATATATGACTAATTATAAATAAAAGCATTCTCCAAAAAGTATGATAATTAATTTTTAAAAACGTCGTTTGATCATTTTTTAATTATAATAGGTGCAAGTGGTAAATTTAATATTTTACTTCATGCACACATTTCTATAATACTAAATATAAAAATATTACTATTCTAATGAATTAATTTATATTATTAATTAAATATGAAACTATTCTTCTAATCTAAATTAAATCGAATCTATTCATTTTACTATATTTTAGATTAAAATTTATTTTATTCTAAAATAAATAAAATTAAAAAAAATTCGATAATTTAAATAGAAAAATGTTTTAAAATTACTCATGATTAATACTAGTAATAAATTTAATTTAAGTTTAAATAAAATAAAATGTTAATTCCGTTTTTATTTATAAATTAATATAATTCAAGATATAAATCATAAATATTAATATGAAAGAAATGCTTAAGTGGGAAAAAATATATAAGTATACAAAAAATTAATGAAATAAAAAGTCGGGCAGGAATGAGTAAGAACAAAAACCCAAAAAGGAAGCTACCATTATATGCCGATAAAAAGAGCGAACTCAAGTACAATAAGCAGAAATCACTCAAAAATTACTTTGAATATTCAAAGAAGAGCTAACATAACCAGACCTAAATTTTCCCAAAAAACTAAGTTAGTCATAATAACATAAGAAACTATGAGAAATTAAGTATACCACATGATAATGGCCGTCATCTCTAATTCTACCAACCTATTAGGTAAGTTGAGGGCTGGGTTAAAATGTATGAAAGGTTTGCAGAAAGCTAAATTAAGAATACAAAAATCAGCAACAAAATATAATTTCAATGAATAACTTTTGAACTTAGCATCTGCATCCAGAATATAAGGTGACTAAACTTTAAATTTAAATAGGATCAGATGAGGAGAGAAATTGAATTAAATTGACTAGACTTCATTATCTTGTAGAAACTAGACTGCAAATAATAATAGGGCTTAACAACAAAAACATAACACAAACTCAGTTAGGCAGGAACAGCGGCACACTAGCACTAATCAGATTTCAAATTAAAACTATAAAAACATTGAGACAATTTATGACTTGGAATATTCTAGACATGGAAGGATTTTCACTCCACATTTTTACAGTGTATATTCGCACCTATTAAAATGAGGAAGTCAAGGAACTCTAGAACAGGCTAATATAAGATAAAATCATTAAAACTGAAGTGCTAAAACTAAAGAATTGTAGTGATGAGCGAAGATTTTTGAAAAAAAGGGTTAGAAGAGTCGACTTCATAAGGAGTAGAAACTCATACATAAGGAAATCAATTAGACCAAATTTTCTCGAACGTAAAAACGGACTAACTAAAATTAACAGACCAAAAGCTAATCTAAGCATAACTGAGAATAAAATATCAAGAAAGGAACTTAAAGTTAAAAGATAAAAATAGTGTTATAGAATATCAGATATTAGGAAATAAGGCTGGAAGACATTCATAGAAGAGGAAAAGAGATTGACAGAAAAAGATTTGGACAACCCTATTATAAAATGTTTTGAAGAAAAGCTCGAAAGACATAGAAAAATTAAACACTGGTATAACCAACCCACTGATTAGGCAATTAGGAACAATAAGACTGGACTTAACAACCAATACGAGGAGAGAAAAACACAATGGAATGATGCAATCCAAGACAAGGAGTAGAGCTAGGAAAGAAATGATCTATAAGGATTTTTCTACTTGGTGAAGAGACAGACCAAGAGTAAAAAATATCAAAGGCCTACTATTGCTAACACAAATTTATTTCAGAATTTTTATATCAAGCTCTAACTGTAGTATTGCCAAAAAAGTGACAGTTAGGTTTTTTCAGTTCGCATTTTTTATTACTTTTGGGGATTAGGTTTATAGTTAATGTAGTCGAAGATGTGGTTGAAAGAGTTGTTGATGAAGTAGAATTTCAATGACATAAATATAAATTAAATAAAAATAAGACTTTAGAGAAATAGTAGAAAGACTGATGTTTAAAATTCATATTTTTTAGGTTAATATACTCCATTTTTAGCTAGTAATAAATCAATTTGTAATTAAAAATTATAATTAAAATCTAATATTTAAATAATAAATGGGGAAAGAGTAAACCAAGGGAAGGAGGTATAAAGAAAAATTACCTAATTCTAAAACATACTATACCAAGACGAAAGATAGAAAAAAGGGGAGAAACCCTAAGTAAGAGAATAGTTGATGACAAACTTGGAGATATAGATTAGTATTGAAACAAAAACGACGTTGAAAAGAGCACCAAATAATTTAATTTTTACAATGCCATAAGCCCTGACGGGTTTGATGGAAAAATTCTATTAAAGTCGGAAATTATTCGAAAATAAGTATGCGAAAAGATTGTATTATAGCTGAAGGCGGGATAAATCCCAGATTATATAAAAGAAGGTAGGTTGATCCTACTCAGCTAGAATGCAAGGGAACACAGCCCATAAGTGAATTACACAAGACTTATAGTAGTAATAAACTCTCATCTTAACAAAATAATAGAAAAAGTGATAATAAAAAGTATTAAAAAAGGGAGAGAGATAGTAAAAACGGACAACTACCAGAGTAAGTTTAAAGAAAACAAAAACACTCAAATGAATTTGATTGAATTGCTGGAGCATATAAAGATATCGAGAAGACAGAGCAAATAATGAGAAGCCTACCTTCTTGTGGATTTTCTGAAGGCTGACGACTCTGTCTGGAAAGACAAGCTGAAGACGTTACTAAAAAACAGAA
The DNA here is from genome assembly GCA_000711775.1 of Oxytricha trifallax. Lineage (NCBI taxonomy): Eukaryota > Ciliophora > Spirotrichea > Sporadotrichida > Oxytrichidae > Oxytricha > Oxytricha trifallax. Next base: position 52,983 of record ARYC01000049.1, read on the forward strand.
AAAAATGAGGAAAATAAAACTACCATTAGGCTAATAGAAGAACTTTACTTAACAACAGAATAAAATTCGAAAACGACTTAATTGAAATACAGAATGGGGTAAGATAAGGGAGTAGAATTTCACCAATACTATTCAATATCTACCTTCAGAATGCCCTCCATTCTCAAAATAAACTTTACTCTCACATTAGACAATGGAAGCTAATTGCATTTGCAGTTGACATCCTAATAAACATCAAAGAATAACAACAATTTAAGAGGATAATTCAATGTTTAAAAACATTGAATAAAGTTATTACTTAAAACTCAATACAAAAAGACTGTTTTCTTGAGTGACTCAAAATAATTTGGAGATGTACAAGAAATAGATGGGATAAAGAAGATGAAAGAAGCTAAGTACTTAGGCATAAATATTAAACTTAACCCCTAATAAATGCTTAAGGATGCATGGAGTGAATTGAAAAAAACAAACATAGTTTGACTAAAAGCTCACCAAATACAACAATCCAACAATGGGAATACGATGCTGATAACTCAAATAAGGTCATTGCTGATCTACAAATACACTCAACTTGTAGCTGCAAGATATCTTAAGATAGAAGAGATTGATAAAATGAAAACTTAGTTGAGAAGGATAGCCTTAAAAAATCAGAGAGACATTCCGAATAAGATCCTGTGAAACGTGACCCAACTGAAAGAGAGTAGCGAGGCAGATATAATAATTGAACTGGTCTGAAAGAACATAAAAAAGATAAGACATGAAGTAGAAGAATTCTGGAAAACTAACAAAGGGAAAAGTAAAGTGTCTAACAACAAAAGTAAGCTACAAAAATAAAAAAAGATCTTCATCACAAAGAATGTGATGGATACTATAATGGCTATTATACAAGGAAGGACACTGCTAAGCTACAGCATGAGCCACTACTAATAATGATAAAACATTTGTCAACTCCACTCACCTGAGAAATTGTAATTTAGTCAATTAAGTAGGTGACCCAACGAGATTCAATAAACTATTGGGGGGAAAACAGATTAATAGATTTGGACAACAAAACCTATATAGAAGTCCTAGCGAATATGATTTGGTTAGATGAAAGAATAAGAGGCCTTGAATTCAAAGGCTATTTCTAGAAAATTAAAAGAAATGTTGAGAATAACATACGTAAAGAAATAAGACCTGAGCATGGATGGGAAAGATCAAAATCAAAGTGATAAAATCACATATATTCAGATCAAAGGATAAAATGAGAATAACTAAGATTATGAAAATTAATGAAAAATATAATTAATCTACAAAATTTAAATTAAGGAAATAAAGCAAAGTAATAATAACTAATAATAAAAATAATAATTTAATAAAGATTGCAATCAAAGAATTGAGTTATGGAAGAATAAAATATAATCTAAACAAACAGAAAAAAAGGAGAAGCACTTACAGCAATGTAGTGAGAATACAAGAGAGAGTAAGAGAGGTCAGAGGTATAATTATTATTCCGACATGTTGCCAGAGTAGCGGTATTAGGAACTGTAAGAACTGGGTGATATTGAGAATTAATTATGAAGGATACAAGGAGAGTAGATGTCTACGACATAAGGAAATAAGTAGGTGCTCTAGCTTTGTTACAAAGGCACCTTACATAATTCAATAATCAAATTGGCCAAACTATAGGCAAAAGAGCATATGCAGAAAGGAACTTTTTGAGCAAGCCAGAGATCAATTAAGTAAAGGCTGAGGATTGTGGGATATTGGCAATCTTGATGGCAAATTACCTCGCTCTGGAACTACCAGGAGAGGCAGTGTTCCAGATATTTGCAAAATACTGGATCAATATGCAGAGATACTACCTAATGTTCAACTTAGAGGTGGGCCCATGAAATTAACGATTGGAAAATCTGGCATATCCGTCAAAGAAGAAGACCTTAAGCTAATCACAGATAAAAGAAATGAAAACCTATGGCAAGTGAATTGGGATGCAAAAGGAACTGAGATGACCAACCAAAGTTCACATTTAGACACCTAGGACGAAATGACTATTCGAGGAGGGGACAAAATGCTTCTTAAACAAACCTAAATCGTACAATAGGGAGAATTCAGCGACGTGGATGAGAACATCGCAGATATAAAAGGATTTCTATACACAAAAGGAGATAAAATAAATGGAAATTTTGAGAAAGGGAAGGTGGAGATTAGGAGCTCGAGCTCAATAAGGACCTACAAAGGATCAAACTATCGCTCATAAGAAAGGAGGTACAAACCACAGGGACAGTGGTAGCGGAAGAGAATAGAAACAACAACGCCATTTGATAAGGAAGCATAGAGAGCCTGTATAAATGATGAGGAACCACAGATAAGATGAACAATAAAGAAAAATGAGTTTAAATTTTGTAATGAATTACATTTCATGCACTTAACAAACACAACTTAAATTGAAATGAAATGAATATATTTGCCTTAAGTTGTTAACTATCGATATATATAAATACTTAAACTCATAAAATATTAAGATACTTTAAGAAAATATGCATAAAAAATTGAAAAAATTCCAAATAAGCATAACATACATATTTATTTGTAGTAAAGAATATATATTTTGACGATTTTATATTTTTGACTGAATATTAAATATTAAATTTTTTTGTGATTAATATTTTATCAAAAAATTTAAAGCCATTCATTTACTAAAAAAAAAATATAACGATATCTTAAAAAAATAAGGGAACTTCCATATTTTAGAGAATCAAAATACTGTTAAATATTAAAAATATATCTAAATATTAAATAGCAATAACAAATAAAATCAATAAATCAATAATTAAATTTGAAAAAAAATGCATCTGAGAAGATTATTGCTAAATAATATATTGATGTAAAAAGTTTAAATAAATTGTCAGAATAATCATAGAAAATATGGTAATTAAGAGTATATATAAAATTTAATGAAAATATAAAATAATTGCATTCTTGAAAAATAATATAAGTAAATGCACTAATCAAAATATTGTTTATGAATATAAATAAAAGTAATAATCTTAATAAAGTAAATGTTAGGGAAAATGAGATGTTTATAAAGTTAAAATAAAACAAAATTATAAAAAAAATAAAGTTTGTCTTAAGTCGTCTCAGCAGTTTTCATAAATTATCTTATTTTTATTATAAATTATTGATATTTGTATAGTTTTAGTTTAACTATAGTCGTCTCAGCAGTTTAATATATTTTTATTTACTTTCTTAATTTATTATTATATGTTTTTATTTTTATAGTAATATTTTTATTTATTTCTTTTCATTTTAATATAATTTAGTTTATTTTTAAAATTTTTAAGTATTTTGGTTTATAATTAGATCCTTAATTATATTCGATTATTATATGATTCTTTTAGCTTTTATCATTTCTACTAGTTGCTTATTTATTTTTATAAATATTTTTTTTATTTTAATAAGTTACGCAGTATTTAATTTTATTTTTTTTTTAATCAGACTTTTTTTTTCCCTTTTTGTTCTTTATGATGACTGGAGTTGTTTAATAAACTTTACCATAATGAAGAGATTGACATTACTTATCGATCCATTTGGGAATAGCAAAAATACATCATTGTGTGTTAGAATGGTCAACAAGTAAGCTTCAGTTTATGTTTAGAAGATCGTTGTGCTTTGTACATAGAAATAACCAAATTACACGACATTGTAAGCTTCAAAATCGCAAAGCTGTCATAATTGCTTATCACTTTTCTATGGTTTGTAGATTACTTAGCCATCTCAAGCAATTTCTTATGCATCTTGATCACTTTTGAAGGCTGAAGATTGGTATAAGCGTTTGCCAAGTAGCTATTTTTCTATTGTGAGTTAGAAGATTATGATGTGGCAACTCCCTTTAGGCTAAGAGAGTTAGCATAGATGCAATGACTGAAAGAGTAATATTGAAAGAAAGGCTTGAATTTATAATTACACATGTCAAACACACTTTTATAAGCATGATTTACATAAATTGTCAACAGTACTTAAAGTTAATATCTCATAAAAAGTTTTCATTCAAATATGTCAAGCTTCAACCTTTGAAATCGTTGAAGCTTGAACATTAATTAAGATATATATTTTTATAAACAAAAGATATGAATTGATAATTGAGTTAAATTTTAAGAATTATTGTACTTTTTCCTTTTACAATTTTTAGATAATTAAGGATCTATATGGAATTTATGAATGCTTATTGTTGATTTCTTAATCAAAATTAATGGACAATAAATAGTTTAATTGTCATAATAGAATATTATTCTAAATTAATTTAAATTAATTAAAGTTCCATTTGGAATTTAATATTATTTATAAATATCATTTAATCATTTTAAAGTTATCGTCAAGCTTCAACGATGTCAAAGGTTGAAGCTTGATGATAAATACAATGAAGATTATTGATCTTGAAATTAAAATTTAATATTTATTAATTAATATTTTTTAGATATATTTAAAAATTGGAAATTAAAAAGTTTATTTTTCCTTTCTCCTCTTTCCCTGCAACTAGAATTATATCAAGCATGGCTTTTTATAATTCGTTAAATTCTTATTTGACTTCCTCATTTAAAAATACTTGAAACTTAAAACGCCATAATAAACTGGTACTTTGGAGATTAAGGCAATACACGAATGGTTCAAAAATTTTAAGAAAGAAGCCTATCTACTATTTTGCAAAAGTGGGGGTGTCGCAAGAATCCTTCTCTTGCCCTCCTTGGTAATCCTCAACTACTCTATTGAATTATTCTAGCAGAATGAGTATCTGACTATGGTATCCTACTGCACACATAGGGAATGATAACTGGAATCAAGAGGAAAATGCGGCAGCTAAGAGATATTCGCAAGTTCAAGATCAATTTTATTAAAAACATCTTTACAATTACTAATTAAATGTGAGCAGGACGCTAGCTTAATGCCATAGGTGGTCTTCGAAAATCTTGGTGTTAACTTATCTCGACCCCTGTCAAATTGTCTGAGTAAAAGATTCCAGCTCCTTAGATAATTTTTAGAGTAATCGCCGTGGTGCCACTGGCATCCCCATTCGAAGGTTCATCCCTTACTTTTTTTGCAATACTGTTTCGAAAAAATGCCGAAGATGCCCAATGTGAAGACCAGCCTCCAGCTGATGAATAAGTAAAAGGGAGAGATAATATTCGTGAATGAGGTTGTGATTGAGAATATAGATTTAAAGAAGCGCGGAGCAGAGAAGATGACGATGGTAAATACAGAAGAGGATGCAGGATCGACTACTATGGCTGCAGAAATGACTGAAATGACTCCAGAGGAGAAAATGAATATGGAAGATGCCTTCAAGGTAGAATACAGAGAGATAGACCAGAGAAGTAACAATATAGGAATGAAACGCAAGAAGCAAAGGAGGTGCTCGAAAATATTAATATGGCAAATAATCAAAGATGATGGTAAAGCTAAGATGACATTTCAAACCAATAAAAAAAGATATTGTTGCTAAGCTCGAGGATAATCAAAGATTATTTAAAAATAAAAGGTACATAAATAAGCTTCTTAAAGAATACATAATAAAGCTTAACTATATTGATAATTTAAAGACTATTAATACATATAAACTTATTTTACTTTCATAATTAAGAATCGTTTTTATTCATTGAACTTTCAACCAATTTTTCACATGATTTTATATTATAACGCTTATATAAATTGTAATTAACTCAAAATTTATTCTTATATTCCCTTTATAATAATTATTGATATAGATAGAGCCCTTTTATTTAATATATTTTATAAAATTTCTTTTTTATCTTCTAAATCTTCTTTAATTTCTTTTATACATTTGAATATAATTCAGTGTGTAGAGATTTATTATTTGTAATTTATTATTATTGTTAACATGATTCATCATCAAACTTTATTTTTTATTTAATATTTATTACATTAAATTATATAAAAAGATTTTTTAATAGAATTAATGAATCAATCTTGCGTAGTTTGAATTATGAATCGGAACATTAATGTATATCGAGATCTATTTATATAAATGAATTTAATGTATTTTATAGCTTAAGAATTAATTTGGTTATTTTTTATTTTGATTACTTATAGTGATTTGACTCCTTCTGCTGTTTTATAAGAGCTTTAGCATTTTTGGCCTCTTTATTGCTGAGTGTTTAGTCTTTATAATGCTTAAGAGCTAAGAGATTATTAGTCTTGTATTTTATGTTTTATTTTACTGCTTAAGATATCTCAAGTACTAATTTGTAAAGTTACTTAAAAACAACTTAGATTCTTAGTCTTAGTATTGACTATCAACTTTCGAATACTTTCTCCTAGGCTACAGTAGAAAATTTTATTAAAGGTCTTCAACTATTAAAATAGTCTTCCATGTAGTTGACATCGTAGTTGCTCATGTATTTCCAAGGTTAATACCACCTCACATTTATGTTCTTATTAAATAGTAATATTTGGCTTATAAATAGCATTATTAAATACTAAAACTTTGGGTTATTAAATATAGCTTATTTTTCAACGTCATTACATTCAAATTCTTTAATAACCTGCCGGTTAAAGTCAACATACCGATCTGTGATTTCGATGGTGTCACTTTTTCAAATTCAAAGTCTGATTCTAATTGAGTCTGAAATGCTACAAGGGGGTCTGTAATATCCTGGGTTGTTTCCATCATTACTTGAGTAATTACTCAGTAACAATTGATTATTATGTTTCCTCTAGGTTTTGCAGAGTTTATGTAACTCTGTCTTGGCTAAAGTTCAGGTTTATCACAATTAGAAATAGTTGACTTGGTGCCAAGTATTTCTTTTTAATTGGTTCTTATATCTTGATTTGATTGGGTCATCTAAATGGTAGTATCTGTGTTCATTGTAGGTTTTTTGTGACTATTTATTTAATTGTAGATTATTTCTATTGAATACATCAATGGATTTTAATGTTTATTCTATTGAGTTTTTGGAAATATAGTTCTTAAGTTAGACTTTTGTACTTTGTATTGAGATCTAGTAAATCATTTTTGAGGAATCAACAAAGCAACTTCATAAGTGTTCAATTAATATACTATACTATAGTTAGCCAATGATGATATTTTTATATAAAATAATATTTTTCTTTTATTTAATTAGTGTCTTTCTTTATATTTTAAAAGAATAACCCATCAATTTCTAAGTTTAAATAATAAAACCTTATATTTTACATTATTTTTAATGTTGATCTATGGTTATATTATTGAACTTGCCAATAATTCCTCATTTTTATTTAAAAAAATATCGAATCTTTCTAATTTTGTATTTATTTATGGTGAATGTGCAATATATTGAATATTTTTATCCAATTACTTGAGTTCAGAATTAGAAAGATTCTATATTTTTACATACAGAAATATCTACTGTATATTCAAGATTTAATTATCAATAAATTAAAGAATAATTAAGTGATTTTGTTTATTTTAATTTTTCCATAAATCTTACATAAAAATGATTTTAATTGTTTATATCCAATTGTATTATTTATATTCAGCTCGAAAGAAAATGGAAATCTAAACTTTTCCAATTTTAAATATTAATATTATATATACACTAAATCAACACTAAATTATATCTATTTTAAGAAATACTTCCTTATTTTATGTTATTATTAAATAACTCAATAATTATATTCTACTTTTTCAAAGTAGTTTAAGTAATAGAGCATTATTCATTTTACAAATTAAATAATATTCCCGTGAAAAAAAAGATCTACATTGTTAATGGACTAAGTTTATCTTTCAAATTATGTTAAATTTAATAGAAAAAGCATTTTTAGTGCAAGTAATTTGATTATTAGTAATAATTTATCATAATATTGACAAGATGTTCTTAGTAGTATAATATATAAGATATTATGAATAATTAAATATTAAAATGACACAAAACAAAGGGAATAGTGGAAGAAAAAAGTATCAAAAGCTTTATATTTTTATATATCAGTCACTAAAAGTAAGAGATTTTTTCTAATAATTAATATAAAACTCTCTGCCAATATTTATTAGAATTATTTATGTAAATTTCTAATATATTTGCTGGTGGCAAGTTTATTTAAAGTAATTAAGTGGAAGAATCATTTTAATTACATTTATAGAATAGAAGATGATAATTACATATAAATATTCAAAATGAAAATTACTATATTAATATCAAGACTTATTGGATAATATTAATATCAATAAAAATACTTATTCAAAAAAATTATATAAAAGAATTCTATGAATATAATGATTTTTAAAAAATAAAAAATCATTAAATTGGTAATATATTTTAAAATCTACTTTGTAAAGTGATATTGATAAAGTACATTCGAATAGGGAGATATGAAAAATAAAAATGCGAAACTTTATATTTGAATAACTAAATGCTACTAATTAGAGATATTATGAGATCGAATCATATCCCTATTTAGTTAACTACCTTATATTTAAATTAAGATATTGTTATTATTTATTGCATTCACAACTGCGATTAATTAATTTGGAGTCAGTTAATATTACTATTCTAATCATTTCTTCAATTCAATTCTCTTCTGCAGCGGCACCGCTAAAAAGATATCTTCACGATATCTTCATCATATCTTCCTTCCATGATTTTAGTACAGACTCTGACTACTTTTCTTGGTTATAATTTCGCTCAAAAAATAGAGTTTTAGATAAGGAGGCTTTGAAATGTGTTATAGAATTCTTAAAATGAATCTAGTGTCGAATTATTATTTGCTCTCAATCTCTTTACACACCAAATTAGTGAGTGTTAACGAACTAGATATAGAAGCATCCAAATCCTAATTCATATAAACATTTAAATTTGTATTATCAATATAGAAGTCTCACCCATTTCAATTTCCCCAGTTGCTTTACAATCTATCACACCTCCAAAGATGATATTTTCCTAATTTAAAGTGGATTATTGAGGTTATTTATATGAGAATAGAAATGAATCGGATTAGGAGGCGTAATTATTTGTGGCTATTATTACATTAAAAGTTGTATTGATAGAATCTAAGGCAAAAATTATTCCATAATTATAAGCGTATTTCCCTCAGTAGTTACAAAGCTAGATTGGATTGTGTAATTTTGACAATAAAAAACACCACCATATTGGCCAAAATTATATTGATAAATAGAGTATTAAGTGTCAAAAAGTTTTTTGTTTTTAAGTTAATAAGCAGCTCCATTTTGAGTGTTTTAACAGTATTTTAATGTGTTAAAAGATGCTTATATTAGATATTAGCTGTTTATATAATGAAAAGCTGCCCATTTGAGAAATTATTTTAGGTTAAATTCTAAACACTAAGCTTTTTAAAGCTGTCCCAAATCGACATTGAATTTGTAAATTTTAAAGTTAAATATCAGTGTTTTGATAACTACTAATATGTACAGCTTCTCCACTCAAATAAGATCAAGCATTTTTTATAATCGAATTGTGGAGTAAAAGCTTTTGAGTAAGTTTGAATAAATAAAGACACCCGATAGCCCTGCTTATACATTGGTTATTGTCATTTTAATCGTGAACATAAAATCTATGTTCTTAGACTCTTAATAGAAACATCCACTATTTCCAGAAATACTTTTAAAAGTACTAATCTAATTATTTGCTCCAATAAAACTATTGAACTATCCAATATCATTAGTATCACCCTCCTGAACATATATAAATTCACAGTCTAAATTGCTCACACACTAATTCATCTTTACATTTTCAAATGTGCTTTTATAATTATCCATTTGCATTATAATTCCACCTAAGTCAACCACATTGTCTGTAAATTGGAAAAAATTAATAATACGTGGAACATTATATAATTAAACTGCTCTACCTTTCACACTATAGTTTTAGATGAAAGATTAAGATTAATCGATAAACTTTGAGACATTTTACAATTTAAATACTGCTCCATATGAAGCTATAAAGCAATTCTATAGATTATTTTAAAGTGACTACACAGAATTTGCCGTTTAAATATCAAAGCAAGAGCCATTAAAATCCTAAATACACAAATTCTCCCAGGGAATAAATGCCTGATAATTGACTAGTTAAAGCATAATCATAGCACTAATATTTATCTGTTCCAAGGAAAAGCCTATCACATTCTATCTTGAGTATATCATAAAGTAATAATATTAATTGAAATATTATTGACTGTTAGTGATTTTAGAGATTCTAGATATATTAAACCGCCTGATGTTTTGCATAAATACCATTGATCTGCAGGTTTTGCTAAGTTAAAGTCTAGCCTTGATGTTAAGAATAAATGAATCCTCCTTTATCTTAAGTTTTAATAAATTTCCTTGATTTTGCATTGTTTTAAATAGTTAAACTAGCTTTAAATGTTGTATAATTTTCGTTGTTAATAATATACAAGTCTTTTACTGGCTTAAGTCAAAATATTGTTTACATGTATTCTGATAATTACTAGCTATGAGTTGCCAATTGAAGATAATAATCCTCCTTGAAATGCTGTAATATCTGTGAATTAGCTTCCAGTAAATTTCATAGGGCAACTATCGCAATATGCTACACCTGCGTAACTAGCACTTAATTTCATAAATTTTGAATAAGAGTCACTTAAAATTGTACTTTTGTAAAGGCTGAAGAAACATCCTTAGTTACTCTCATAGCATTTAAAATAATAGTTGTCAATTGAAGTAATAGAGCAGGTAATCTTTTCTTAAATCGATAGCTACAGGCATGATTTGTTTAAAAGCTTTTCAACAGTTCGTCTTCAATCATATTTATAGTGCTGCTTTATATTAATATAGTTGAAGCTATGGAGTAGGGATCACTCACTTAATCAGAGTAAGAGTGATAATTAAATTCAAGATTTTCAAGTTAAGAGATGAATCTGCTTGAGCGTAAATAAAACCACATGATCCATGAATATAATTAATGATATTCGTGCTTACTGTTTCAAAGATTTAAGTTTACTATTTTACCTCATTATGAATAAAGCCGAAACTCCACTACTCATACTTTAGGTAGAGAATTATTCATAATGTTTATATAAGAACTAGCAGTAGAATTCGCCACATAAATCGCCTCTCCTGATTAACAGATATCAATATATTCTAGTTAAGAATTAGAAATAGTTAGATCAAAGGTATTTGATATCAAATAAGCCAAGTCTCTTGAAATGTTTTAAATGTGTGTATTTTAGAATCAGAATTAGATATTTTCAAAAGCCTCTAATTATTGAAGCCTAAAATTTTCTTGGCTAAAGTAGTTGTAAATTAAGTATCTTATTCTATTTGCACTAATAAAATTTCCTTTCAAGTAAGAAAACCCTGCATTTTACAAACTGTAAAAATTTTAAGTGTCAATTAATGATATTTTTAGAGATTATCCTCCATTAGCCTTCATGTATAAAAATCTCCCACTCCCTTTTACACTTTAAGAATTGATATTCCCAATATTGTTTAAAATTGCTGAGTTATTACTCCCTTTATCTTTATTGAGCTCCACCGTTTGCATAAGATAATGAATATTAAAAATATAAACCGTTAATTTAGAAATTGTTCTATTAAATAGCTAATTAACAAAAAGTACAATCTCTGACTGAAATACTTTAAATGGATTTTAAATTTGTATTTTCAAGAGTAATACTAGAAGAAATAACTCTACTGCTTATTTTAACTATTTTTCCTGGAATAAAACTCACAGTATAAATATTGCAACTTGTGAATAAAAATATAAGAAGTAAATTAATAACTTACAGATGTCTATGTGACATCAGTGAAATTTATATTAATCAATCCACTTGGAATAGTTGATGATGTAGCAGTAATACTTTAAATGTCTATGTTTTAGAATTTCAGCTAAATGCTTCCTGTGGTGTTAATTGTTAAGATCACTCCATGAGAAGAAGCTACCCCATTGAAATACTCCTAACTCGACATTTCAAATGTGATAATCTGAATAACCAAAACTTAATAAGACTGTGTCACATTGCTTATAATCATGATAGAATCACCAAGCTGTATGGCTACATTAGAACTCTATTTGAATTTATTTGAATCATAAATTAAAAGGTTGTCTATTGGATTTACTAAGAAAATATATCATCCTTTGTATGGGTAATTAGCCGAGAATTTGTTATTGTAAAATTAAATAATTTAACAGTTCTCGCAATATATTTTACCATGGACCTATTCATTGTTAATTGTGAAAGTATTATTATTAAGAGTAATCATAATTTATAATTTGGAAAATTTAGTGAATTAATAATTAAATTAAAGTTAATCAGAATATATATTATAAAAGTGAAAATGGAAATTTCCAAAAAAAGCTTCCTGTCTTCATCATCATCGTCATCATCTTCCTCTTCAAGCATTTTTACTGTTTTTTGTTACCCTCCTTGTGTGTCCCTGAGAAGCACCTGTCTTGTGGCACCTGCAGTCTTACCAGGTAGAACCACTATAAAAAATTTTTAAAGATATTGTTTTTGTAACTTACATTTTAAGTGAGTGCTGTAGCTCCTCCTGCGTCTGATCTATACGAATACTTTTTAATATATTGAGTTTTTGATTAAAATTATAAATTTCCTATTATAAATCATAAATCTTATTTACTCTCATGTTTTTCCAAAATATACTCAGCCCACTACTCAACTAAGCTCTTGGACAATCACTCGAAGTATTATTGATAAATATTTCCTCAAAGTTCTTAAATTATGTATTAATTTAGAAAAAAAAAGATCTCTCGTCATATTTCAATTATTTTACATGAGGCTTAATTTGCAGTGACCGTTGAATTTGATGCCAAGTATGTAAATTAAGATTTGGATACAGAAAATAGAAAAGTTTTATTTTGATTCTCGTATTAAAATCTGCCTCCCCCTGATTTTGTGCTTTGGGATGCGTACACCTATTTTTAATCGTTATTTTGTCTGAGTTTAAATATTTCACTTATTTAATTAAAATGAGGCCATCATTTACTTTATTTGAGTTATTCCAACCTACAGCTATATCTTTTAAAGCTGCAGATTAAAAATTGAGTCTGATTATACCCAAATTTTGTCGTATTAAACCTCCGCCGCCATATGTATCAAATTCATAAGAAGTTTGTATATTTGATATTTTTACTTTGTAATCTGTGGGTTCTTACTTATTTGTAATGAATGAGTAATCAAACTCCTAAAGTCTACTACTTGAGTCATAGAAGACTTAATATGCAGTGATGAGTGAAATTGTGACAGTTGGAGCTATCACAACTAACAGTAAATTAGTGTATGGTTACTTAACTCGAAATATAAACATGAGTGCTCCACTCAGATACCAAATAGGTGAAGTTTTGGCATAATTTATATTATGAATCTTCATATCATTGAAAACAATACTATCGCAAGATAATTCAAAAGTTGCTGCTTTGCAATAATAACATTGATAAGAGGCGATATCAAAACCGTTAAGATTTACCTCTTTTGCGTGTATTCCGTTTGGGTCCGAGAAATTCTGCATAATATTGTATTTATTGGATGCTAAATCAATAAATAGACTAGGTAATTTGAATTCTTTTGAAAGAAACTTGTTGATTCTAAATTGCTTCTAAACTAGACATCCACTCTGTTGTCTTTGTTAAATTGAATAAGAGATTATCCAGAGCCATACTTTCTTTTAACATTGATTAAAATAGCAGTAGTAAGTGTTGTTGTTATTAAGCCTGTAGCAACTCAGTATAGATAAAAAAAGTTGAATCTATCAAGATCAAACCTCCCATATAAATTCTTAGAAATTCATTGTATTAGACCTCTTACTATCATAGCAAGTTTTTTATAAAAAAGCTATAGTTAGCATTGAGAATTTTTCATTTCAACTCATGAAGTCTTAGCAAGCTTTAAAAATGCCTTGTGAAAGCAAATACCCTGAAAATAGAACATTATTCATCATCATATTTTAAATAGATTTAAATTAGTAGTCGCTGTGTAGTTGCAGGAGTCTCCAGTATTACCAATTTATTGGTTATTTAAATAGAATCAAGAGTTTCACATTATATCGATCAAACAAAACCCACCAAAAACGGTGTTATTTTTATATTGATTTTATCTGAAGTTGTTGCTTTTTTAATCCAAGCAATAAGATCTGCCTGAAGTGACTATTGGTACAATTTGTAATTCTTCTTTGCAAAAAAAACTTATCACTAAAAAAGCATTTATATTTAAAAGTAAGCTAGTCTGAGTAAAAGATCATCTGCAAAATATGGTTATTAATCATAATCCACATATTACATATTGAAACGCTGCCAGAATAAAAAAGGCAACCTAAGTAATTTTTTATGGTGTTTCTATCAAATAAATAACCTGTAATAAATTTAGTGGTTTTATATGACATTGTAGTATATATGGACTGTCAATAACTTCACCTTGCTTTAACATAAACCAAATTGTTGTGATATTATGCAAATTTTTAATAAAAAGTAATCCTTGATATTTTAATCTTATGTTATTTTACTATATGCTTCTCATATCTAAAAATATTAATCTCTTAATTGCTGAATTCTATTGAAATCTAAATTTATTGCAAAAAAACTAAAAAGAAATTTCTTACAAATTCTCTTCTTTATCAATTCTGTAATCATTGTTTACAACTTGAATTAAACTCTTCACTTATATAACTATTTTAAAACCTAATTATGGAAGCCTATCGACAAAATTATTCTTAATCTACTTATCAACATAGCAATCATCAAACTTAAGCTTATTTGTTTAGAAAGTAGAACCAAATATCTATATATGGCCTGTAAAGGAGTCTAAATCTAGAATATGTTAGTAGTATTGCATCTTATATTGAGAGTTGATCAAAGCTGGTGGAGATCTTGAATCTTTTATAGAGCTAAAATTCTCAAAAGCATTGAACCAAATGTTAATTTAATAGCAAGGACAAGTGAAGTTGGTAGAAAAAGTGAGATATGGATGAAAACTTCCCAAATTTGATACGTTAAATTATTTAAGTTGCCTTTGATAGATATTTACTCTATTCTTATAAAAATTAGGAGAGCTATTCTTTATTAAGTCATCTCTACGATAAGTAACTTTCTTATTTATAATTATAGCACCACAAGTATTGATATTTTGTAAATAAGTACTTGAAATTTACACATATTCACCTTGGTATTTCTAGTTCGTTAACACTCACTAATTTGCTGTGTAAAGAGATTGAGAGCAAATAATAATTCGACACTAGATTCATTTTAAGAATTCTATAACACATTTCAAAGCCTCCTTATCTAAAGCTCTATTTTTTGAGCGAAATTATAACCAAGAAAAGTAGTCAGAGTCTGTACTAAAATCATGGAAGGAAGATATGATGAAGATATTTTTTAGCGGTGCCTACAGTAACGCTTTAGAAAACTGCACTCGAAGAGAATTGAATTGAAGAAATGATTAGAATAGTAATATTAACTGACTTCAAATTAATTAATCGCAGTTCTGAATGCAATAAATAATAACATATTCTTAATTTAAATATAAGGTAGTTAACTAAATAGGGATATGATTCGATCTCATAATATCTCTAATTAGTAGCATTTAGTTATTCAAATATAAAGTTTCGCATTTTTATTTTTCATATCTCCCTATTCGAATGTACTTTATCACTATTTTCTTGTTATCAACTAAAAAACAAAACATATAACAAAGATTATTATTTATTGCATTCATTTTTATATTAACTTAGTTTTAAATGAAATATTTTGATATTAAAAAATTATAACAAAATGAAATTTTTTTTAAACATTTCTATAATTTGAGTTTGAAATTACTTTTTATTGTGGTTTTTTTATGTTAATAATTGCTTGTAAATGCGAGATATATTTATAATCAAATTCTAATAACAAGTTGTATTTTTAACAAATGATATTTGCATAATGAAAAACACATTAAATTTATTTAACAATAATTATTCTGTTTTAATTACTATTATAAGTATTTTATACAATCATTATATTAATTTAAATTCTATAAGTGCATTTTTATTGTAAATCTTTTACTAGAGCTTAATATTATTTATAATACTTTTATTTTAAAACATATTATAATTATAAATTAGAAATGTTTTGTCTTGCTTATACATTATATAAAATATTGAAATATTGATTTAATAAATAGTTGTGTATAGTAGTACTCGATAATATTCTTTGGAATTGTTAAGCACTAACAACACAATGGTAATGATAATTTTAAATAGATACATTTTTATTTCTTGTTCAAGTTGATTAAAGTTGAATTATGTTCAAATTCTGACCTCATTCTAAGCTTAGGAAAGATGTGAAAGATGTCAGTCATTATAGAGATCAGTTATTAGAAGGACACTTGCAAACTTAGGGTAAGTAAATGAACTACAGCTAATACAATTTCATTAACAATGAAAGTCGAGTTTATACACCTGTTCAGGCCGACAAACGTCATGGGCATATCAATTGTTGAGCTTATTTCCGCAGCAGTCAACTCCATTTTTTACTTAATACAAGTCATCAGAGACTATGGAGAAGAGCTGACAAAATAAAAAAAAAGCCACATTTCAAAAAGTCTATTAAAATATATCTAAAAGTCAGTAAACTAAATCAGTTTCATGCAAAAGTAGTGTGAGAAGAGGCATTTGCTATATTGAAACGATTATTTAGTAAAATTTTGTTTAACAATTCAATTAAAATTAATGATTCAAAATTATCTATTAATATTTAATATTATATTTAATTGAATGAAACATTACTATATTTCTAAAACAATAAAATCATAAAAAACAGTAGTCTAAAATATAAAAATTAATTTAATATCGTAAGAAATGCTTAAAAATAAAATTAAATTCTAAATTAATTTAGGTTTTATTATCAAAAATGTTATGTTCAGTATCAATAAATTACAATATTTTATCGAAATGGTTTCTTTTTAATATTTATGAAATAATTATTTTATGAAATGTGACATTCCTAAACAAATTGTGATTAAAATAATGAAGTTTAAATACTTTAAAATGCATTTCCATTTTTTTTCAAATTATGCCATTTTAAGAAATATAGAATTGTCTTACTGAATTTAATTAATTTACAAAAATATGAGCGAGTCAATAAATTATTATTTAATCATTTATAAATTTCAATTCTTACAACAATTATACTTATTAAAATCATCCCATAGTAAAATATACTATTCATAAACTCCTATAGAGAAAAGTGGGAAACTTCATTCAAATAATAGAAAAATCTGCCAAGAAAAATAAACCAAATCCCAAATTTACAGAATAGTTAATGTTCCTTGTCAGCCTGCTAGACTTTAGGCCATTAATGCATAAATAGAAGTAAAACATAACTGAATAAACCTACTTAAAGATTACAGACCTAGATGATACCTTTTAATAGGATTCATGATAAATGGGAAATACCCGTTCTATGATATATTAGACCTTAAATTTTAAGATTCAAGTTTTTAATATTGAATGGAATTGATAGTCGTCAATTAAAGTATAAACAAGTAATAAGTTATGTCTATCATGTGAGAAACTGGATATTTATTTTGATGGAAAAATCGAAAACTATTTTACATTAAAGACAAAAGTAAACACTATTCTGTTTAGGTCAGTAACAATTATTATTATTATTTAATGCTGTACGAAAATTAAAACTGGTGCTTAACCAAGCCAAATAAATAAACCAGATAATTTTTATGCTTTAATTTTTGGCATCCACTCAATCTTACTCCAACACTAACAATTAATGAAATTGTTTCGGATTTACAATTCTGAATATATATTTGTGCAAAAGGATTTATATTATCTTAATTATGTAATTATTAAATAAGGAAATTAATAGGTCACACTCTTTCCGAATGTGGAACTCTAAGCCAAATAAAAGGGTCAACCATAACCCACTTAGACCACAATTCTAGTTGGAAGAACCATAAGTCGACCAAACTGCCTGTTCCCTACAGTGTACCGAACAGGATGACGGAGATTACTTTATTGCTTACTTCATCAGCAGTCAATAAGAGAAACTAGCAGAGTTCGCTAGTCAGGGAATCCAGAACATCGACCTCAACAACCACGAAGCAAATCTCTTAGCACTAGCGATAGATGAGCCAAGCATGTCAGACTACTTCTCAAAGAGATTCAAAGAAGAAGTTGAGGCAAAAATTGTCAGAAAAAAGCTCAAAGAACAATTAGTTAAAAGTCCCCAAACTTCACAAAATAAGCAAAAGCACACAACACAACAGTTTCCCAAAAAAGAAAGTATGGAATAGAGTCAAGGCACCTCCGAACAAACCACTATTTAAAGGTTTGATCGCCCCACACTATTTAATTGTAATCATATTATACAATCAATTAATTAAGACTCTTAAGTTGGCACCCAAGGCAGCTATCTACCAAAAGATATATAAAAGCTTTAAAATAACTAAAAAAATCTTTTAAATAGCTCTAATACCCAACTCCCATCCTTGGACCTCTGGGGAAAACCAATCGTCAATAAACATAAACAATCCCCTACATGGAATGACTTGTTTAAAGCAGAATTTCATTAGCTCAATAACTCAACAAACACAAAAACCAGAGACCAGACCAACAAAACCCCATTTTCCAATAAAACCCATTTTCTCAGATTCCTTGTACTAAATAGGAATAAAATATAAGATAAGGTAATTATGCACTTGCTGTATTAAATAGAGGAGTACAAGACTTCCAATCTACAACTAAAAAACATCTTGACCAAAATGATATAGTAATAGAAGTCCCTAAATAGGAATAAAACAACCTCATACGCAATCAAGACACACTCCAGTCACAGAATGAACTCACCAATGACGAACCAAGAGTAAAAAATAAGACGTCTCCATACTTACTAAAAGTATCAGAACACTTTTCTGTTGATATCAGAAATAAGGAAAAAACGCTCAACTTGATCAGAACCGATAAAATAAATAATTAAAAAGAAATTTTACTCATAGATCTAATGATTGAACTTCAGCAAAATTAAATTATTATTGGAAACAGAGGAAACTTAATATAATCAGAGAATAATTAATAGTTGAAGAAAATTAGTTGTACTCTAAGAAATGTGCAGAGGCTTAGAAACTTCTAGAAACTTAATAAGGATATGAATGAACTAAAAATTTAACACATCTAGTAAAAGGATGTGATCCCATCTGATGAACCTAAGTTTATCAAGAAGAAAAAAAGAAAGTGAAGACAGAAAACAGGCACAGTCGACGTAAAGTCTACAGAAGAAAGAAGAAAATATCTTGTGAAAAACAAGATTCCTAACTATTGAAAGGGCTAATCCCTTATATATATATATTAAAACATATTATTGATCAGGGGTCCCCAGAGACCTCAATGTGATCACATTTTTATTATTATTATAATCTTAATTATGTTTGTTTGCAAAACTCATTTACTAAGATATGAAAGAATAAAACTACATTATAAATATTTTGTTAAAGTTTATTTTTAATTATAATTTAATGTGCAAATTCACTTTTAATAATTAAGCTAGGACATGACCAATTCGAGATGACCCGAAAACATGATTATTTTAATTATTTAAATATTAAGCAGACTCTTGAAGTAACGCTAAATTTTGATTTTCTTTAAAATCATTTTCTTAAAGATTATTATCTAGACTGTTGGAAATATTTTAATTTAACTTGCCAATAATCTTAGAGATTCTAATCTATAATGTCTAAATCTGTTAGTATGTTATATGAAATCTTCGTAGTTACAGATGAATTCCTATAGTAGCAATCCTCAGAACAGCTTCAAAATTCGAGTGATTGCAGCAGCATTCTGTTTACGTATTATGAATAGAAGCATTATTTATTATAAAATAAACTATGCCTGCTTTCTTCGCCATTAATCTATGCTTCTATTTCCCTTGTCAATACTCATTCATCCTTTTCTTTAAAGCTGAACGGATCTTTCTTCTATAGATGTATATATCAATTAATCTTTTTATTCAAGATTCAAGGTTATTGTTCTTTTGATAAATAAATATACTCCCTACTACTATGAATAGTTTCATCTGTTTTACAGTATATAACTAATTATAGGTTTTTATTAAAAAAATATATGCATTTAAAGATAATAAATACAATATTTTCTTAATTTTTATCATTAGAATTTATCTTAAATTGTATTTTTGGTATTTGATTTTAATTTTAGTGAAAAAAAATAACTCAAATATAAAAAATAATATTATAATTATTATTATAAAAAATATAGAATAAATTTATTTGTTTAATATTTTCGGCTCTTCAATTAATCTTATTATTAAAATATTCATTTAATTTTAATTATTGAAAGATTATATATTACTAATACATATAAAAAAATTTTAAAATTTAATTTCAACAGTTACAATAAGTTTTCATTTAAATCACTAAATATAATAGTATAAAATAGAAATTTTAATTTGTATAAGGAGGTTGCTAATCATAAGAAATAAGAATGAAGTGATGACTCCTTAGGTTTTGGGTAATTATTGATTAGAAAGTGAAAATACATATATACATGAAACAAATTGCTTATGATTTTGAATTGCTTACCAATTAATAATTATTAAATGTATATTGTGCGTATCACTCTCATTTGCATGGGAGTGATTTTATCCGCTATCAACACGTAACTCTACATTGAATACCTAGAAGTCCTCTCTCAATTTTTTCTGATCTATTAATTCAGATAATCCCAGCAGCTTATTAATCTTTCACGCTCATTCTTGCTTGTATCGCTGACCTTGCTCTTGATAGCATCAGTATTCTCATGAATGACCTTTTCGAATCCCTTTTAAAATTGCTCAGTATATTTCCTTTTTGTGCCCAGATTGGTCCACTTCATTGACAATAGCTTGTAAAATAGTCATTCCTGTGTGAGTCTTAGTTGCGATATTTTATTAGTACTTCTGAATGCTATCAGAGGAAATCTCTGTAGCTACAGTAATATTCCTATAGATAATACCTCTAGACTGCAAAAGAATTCCACGGGGCTACTATTCCAAGTTCCCCCAATACCCTGGTTAGCTGATTGATGTGAAAGCAACTGTGATGGCAATTCTTAGTTCCTAAAGCCAGATTCAATATATTATTGCTAAAAATTTTACTGCTACTTATTGAAATGCATTCTCATATTATTTATAGATTGTTGCTGAGTTTATTACTATTGAATCAATGGCTCAAACTACTACTGTCTGTATTTATTATATACAATAAATGAGTTCATAAGTTGAGGGGGTTTGTGATGATGATTTCCCCATGGCATTGCATGCTATAAATTATTGATAGTTTAAGAAGGTATTTGTTGTGAATGCTATTGGAAATGCTGCTGAGGTAGTTGTTATTACTGAGTTGTTTTAATCCATTATCAATCCCAACTGCCGTTACCTCCTCTTCTTTCTTTTAATTTCTTTTTCAAACTTTATATTATTTAAATATATTTCTAGTAGTTTATAAGTACATTAAAATTTGATTTCTACTCGCTTTAAAAAAAAGCTCTTTTATAATATTTTTTATATCAATTCAATGAAATATTTCAATATATGAATGGTTATCCCACACTATCAGTTTGATTTCACTTAAAGATATCAAAGATAAATTAAATACTAATTTAAAAATTCATGGTTATAATAAACTTTAAATTCGCTAAAAGAGGATAGAGATACATCTAGTACAAAAAATGACATTTACTACATTTACATTACGATAATTTTATTATAAATAATATAAAAAGTATTTAAGATGTAAGGAAACGAACTACAAAATAGGAAGAAAGTATTCCTGACAAAGAACGTAATGGACGCAATGATGGCAGTAAGCCAAGGGAAGACTATAATCAACAACGGAATGAATCATTACTGTAGTGTGCACAAGGTCCTGATAGATCAAATTCATATGAAAAGATGTGAGTTTATAAACTTAGCTGGAGACCCTACAAGATTCTCAGAAATTCTGATAGAGAATAGACTATTTGACTTGGGAAGCCACTAAAAAATAGAAATCATAGCAAATATAATTTGGCTAGACAAAAGAAAAAGTCAGCTAGAAATTCATGAGTACTATCAGCCAATTAAAAAGCTATTTAAAGCGGCATATATATCAAAAAGAAAGAGGAATAGTTTGATGTGACGAAATTAAAGAAATATTTATAAAAGACTCGAATATCTAAAATTTGAGAGAAAAGAGTAATTCATCACAGTTCGTTTCTTTTTCGTATTTTATATGACCTTTAGGTATTTTACTACTATTTACTTATATAAAAAGTATTAAATTATTAATTAAAATTTCATTGAAGTACACTTTTTCACCATAATCTTATTAAAAAGATTATTTAAATAACAAAAAACATGCAATTAATTGATGGCACATTAAATAAAGAAATACAGATAATTTATAAGCAGAATAGTATTAATTCAATAGAATCATCAATAATTAAAACAAAAATAAAAAATCAAGTAAGATAATCAAATATAATTAAAATTAATGTTATATTTAAAGGTTTAATATTAAATGAATAAGGAAAACGATTAAAAATATAATTAATTGAGTTAAATATTTTATTCTTGAGAATGATAGTAAGATTGAAAAGACTTTATAGAGAAATAGACAAGAGAAAAAGTCACTAGAAAGGCAATACAAATATTCACTACTTACATAAATCATTTTTAAATTACTTCCAAAATTTTAAGTTATCAATTAATTTGATAATTTTTAAAACCAAAAGATAACTAGTAATAATTATCTAAAATATATGACTTTCTTGTAAACTTAGAATTAAAAATCACATGGTTTTTAAAACATTATTAATTCTATTAATTTAGGAAACTATTAAAGAAATATTTACTTAAAACAAACTTAAATTTTCATAAAATTTGTAAATTTATTTATAGAAATTAAAGATTTTCTGTTGTATATCACTTTTTTTAAATTAAAATACTTTTTTAATTGCTTTTTTTTGTTAAATAACATTAAAAAAAAATAAAATTTAAAAACCTGAAAAGCATTGGGAAAATTTAGAAGATGGTGAGAGATATGTTATCAATAAATATTGTATGTTATATTTGTTATTCCATTCTAACATATTTAAAGCATTTACTTTTTAACAACAATACCAGGAGTTGCTTGATTGAGTAGATAATATAAAATAGCAAATTTGTCCTTAATTTCATTGGTAAATATCTTGCTATCTAACTAAGAGTACTGTGAAATTGTTACTAAAGTTAGTGTTGACATTATTATAGCGTCTGCTAGTCGATTCAAAAACAAAATAATAATATTGTTTGAATCAAAAATTAATCAATATATTATCAGTAGGCTCTTATGGTTGAAGGGATAGATTTGTCAACATTAACTAATTAATGGGTATTTTATTTATTATTTTGCCGAGAAGCATGGCAAATTTAGATTTTTTATGAATTAAAAATACTGGTTAAATTATATAGATGGTATTTAATTCAATTTATTTAAGTAATTTAAACCTAACTTTTATCATCCCAAAAATAATTACTAATAATAAAAAATACATCTGATTTGGAAAATTTCAAAAATAAATTCATAACGATATTTGACTTAAATTATAACTGGTAAGTATGATAAATCAAATTTTTAAGCAACTAAGCAGGAAAATGTCTATCTGATTAAACAGCTTAATTGCTTAGAAATTAATTATTGTAATTATTAAAATAATAAAATTTAATTAATTTATTTAAATTTCTGAGCAAATATGCAACTGAGAGGAAAGAGTGGAATGTGACTATAGCTTAAATTATTTAAAAAATATCATTAATTAAATAAACTAAATGTTTAAGCAAATGGATGAGGTTTTGATTATTTGAACTCAAAGACATATGGGGTTATATTGCAATTAGTTTTTCTCAAAAGATGCCCCCAAGAATAATAATTATAGAAAACCTTTTGATCTACAAGTCAAACTCGAGAAGAATTAGATGATTGGATTGGCCTTGAAAGTGATGCTAAAAAGTTGAAGAAATGCATTTCGCACATTCAGATATTCATAGAAGAAGCAAAAATTTTCTTTTTCATGAAATAGAATATTCTAGCAAACCACACTGGCTTATGTAGCCTCTACTTATCCTCTAAGGAATATAGTGGATTCAAGTTTTTGTGCAAATATGGAATCACTACTACAAATGTTTACAAATCAAGCGGGACAAATTTATTTGAAATATATCCCAAGCTTCGTTTGATTTATGGAAGAGAGGAATAGCATTTAATTCATTATAGCTCAAGTAAGATCAATCAATCGATACAATTGCTAGTAAAGAGCTCGAAAGATTAAAAAATATTATGTTGGTATAGTTCATAAAAGGATATCTAAAATATAATTTCAAGAGTGTGGAGCAATTCTATCGAAAACATTGAGATGATGTCATAGCACTAATAATGAAAGCATAACTGGAACCGAAGATGAAGCAAAATGCACGATTGATAAAATAGTCAAATCTAATTCACATTGAGAACAGCCATCGATAAATCTCATTAAGAGTATATGTTGCAGAAAGAGTCAGGAAAAGAGAAAGTGCAAGGATTCTAGAAGATTATCACACGTAAGGATATGGATATGGAGAAGTATCGTATGCAATTTTCAATGTGATTGACTAGAAATAACATTAGAAAATGAAAGGAGTGTAGATAGATTACCCTAAAAATACAAAATACAGGAAAGAGCACAATTGCTGAGATGTTAAAGGAAATATTTATTTGCGATGTTTTGTAAGATAGAGTCTTTCCCTTCTTTGTCAAAGCAGCCTTGGTCCATGTTGCTCCGCAGATAGCAATGATAGATGAAATGAATTACTTGCACATTTTTGGGAAAAGCAAAATATAGCGAGAATCTAGAAATTTATAGAAAGAAGAGGCTACTCAGTTGATGTAAAGTATTGAGAAACTAAAATGACTTTCAAGTATAGCTCAGTTGTAATCACCTTTCAATCATATGATCAAAGTTGATTATGATACCTTTACTGAGAAAAACAAAGTTTTTAAACTAATGATGCAGTCTTGTGGGAAAGTAGAAGCATTCCCTTTTAGTAGTGTGAATCTTGCAAGACATGTATACAAGATATTTATTGAGAACAGCAAGGCAGATGGCACAAGCACACAATCTACTTAAGAGAAGAATTAAAAAGATGGTCAAGACAATTAGGAGAGAAAGTCCGAAGTATCATCTATGTCAATCGACGTAAAAGCATTTGTTTTTATATTTAATAAATAATTTAAGCTAATAAACACACTCCACTCTCTCTAATCAGTTGCTTATTTGCTCAGAAAATATAATAAATTAATCAACTTTCATTATTAAAATAATTACTATAATTAATTTCTAACAGTTTAAACAGATGGTCATAATTCTGCTTAGTTGCTCACTGGTTTGATTTATGATACACTCTAATACTTGCCTGTTATAATATAATTCAATCATCGTTATGAATTTAATTTATAAATTTACTAATGTATTTTAGTAATAATATTATCTCGTAATTATTGTTAACAATAATAGAATTCATATTAATATATTTAGGACGTCTATTTTAGTATTAATGGAATAAATTAAGAATAATAATTGAAACTCAAGTAAAAAAGCATGGGAAATGAATGGAAAAAAAATATATATATTTCTTACAGAATATTCATAAAAATTTAAATATTTAATCAAAAATATAATTAAAGTTTAAATTAAAATTTCCGAAAAATAATTAATAAAGTAAAAACACAATATTAAATTTTTAAAAAAAATTATTTAATGTATTTATTTTTTATATATATTAATTGGAATAATTATAATGCTATTACTTTAATATATTTTGTATATTCAATTAATTAGGTTTGATTACAAATTAATTCATTGAATTTAGTAACTAGAATTTTGTCCGTTCAATATTTAATTGTAAATATTAATATTAAAGCAAGATACTTTTTAATTTTTAAAAAAAATTTAAGCAAAATACTAGAATTTATAATAAACTAGCATAAGTTTAAATATAACATAAGCAGAGAGCAACGATAATTTTATCTAAAATGCAACTTATAGTGTAATTAAGATTCTTTAAATTATTAAGTTTAAAGAAAATAAAGCATTTATTTTAAATAAAAAGACACAAAAACTTTAAAGAGTCATATTAAAATTTAATTAATAGTTAAATTCGTAATATTTTAAGTGTTAACTGAAAAGAAAGGCAAAAAAAAGTATAAGGTTATCAATAGTTAGTTAGTAAATCACTTAGGTAAGTAAAAAGCAAAAATACATATTAAATTGCGAAATAAGAGTTCACCTGAAATCAATGTATTTCATTACTATGAATGTTGTGTCCCTTCATTTACTCTTTAATGATATTTTGAACTTTCTATAATCCCACTTACTTTTTAATAATTTCTGCTCCTTCTTCTTTCTTAGGAATGTTATCGTTTGCCTTTATTCTAATCTATTACTTGACCTCTTTCTAACTTTCTTGGAATGCTGTTCTTGACTTTAGTTATTTCAATTCATCATTCTAGAGGTACCATTCGAACTCTGTAAAGTCCTTCCCGAGCTCGCAGAATTTTACCTCTCTCTTCTCTCCTTCTTCTTAAATATGGATTTCTTGGGCGTAATTCTGAACTAATTCTTCCCAATGATCAACATGCGACTGTTGGTTCACCATCTCAGTATCAAATTCTTGACCAATATGTTCCAGAGGGCCATGCTTCTTTTCTCTGTATTTCTCTCGAGTTATTCATTCTCTATGGTTTTGCTTGACATTCCAATTTAAATTTTTATGCGTCTGACTTCATGTTTAGCATCATACAATACCTCTACATTTTAAGCAAGTCTTTTGCAAAAATCTGGAATATTGGGTATACGTTGAGTTCGAGTGCTAGATGATTTGCAATTAAAATTGCTATCATCCCGCAATATTCTCAGTCTTTCACTTGGTTTGTATCTTGGTTTTATGAAATCTTATCTGCTACGAATTCTTTTCTACCACTTCAGAGATAAGGATGTTGA
This sequence comes from Oxytricha trifallax, assembly GCA_000711775.1. Lineage (NCBI taxonomy): Eukaryota > Ciliophora > Spirotrichea > Sporadotrichida > Oxytrichidae > Oxytricha > Oxytricha trifallax. The sequence goes on from ARYC01000049.1 coordinate 79,978, forward strand.
TTAGTTTCATGTGTTTCTACATCACTGCTAGGTTTCCTCCTTGTCTCCTCGTGTCAAATATTGCTATTTTATTCGACTTTTTAATTACGTGTATAATAATTCAATTCTCGCAGCTTTTTATTGTGCTTTAGCAACTCACCGGTATTATGATTCCTTAAATATCTTCATGTTGTATCCATAATTTATTGTTTTCTATCTTCCAGCTCATATGTCCTATAACCTTTTCTATCTGGGCTATACCATTGCCATTTAGGACTATAGGTGGAAGAATCATCTGTGTTATTCTGTACTTATGTAATGTATTTCTTCTATCATCTACATGCAAGCTTCCATAGTCTCCGCTTAGATGTGTCTACTTGGAATGAGATTGATGCGTTGCCACTCATCGTTAATTTCTTTCCAATTATGATGTTGTTTATCTGACCACAGTTCTTGCTCCATTGTTTCTCTTCGTCTAGATTCCTTTCTGTCGTCAAATCTCCTCACTAGTGCCATTTCTATCTTTGTTCTTGTGCTTAGGTACATACAATTCTTACCATCTTCAAGATCATAGGTTTTCATCCTTTTTTAGAGAGGATGATTTTGTCAAATCCATGACTTGTCACATCTGAAAAATTGATAATAAGTTTAAGAGCCATTTGGTAAACTTGAACACACTCTGTTGCATCTTCATGTTTGTCGAACTCGACCATATGTTTTTATGATTCCCTGATTTTTTTACTTGGGTATGCTTGCCCAATCTTCTGTCTACTTTTGAATCCCATCTATTTGCTTAGTGGGATCTATCTTTTCTTTTCCTCTTCTTTGTCCAGTGTTTCTAAGTTACTTCTTCTATCTCTATGGTTAAATTGAATCTCCTTTACTTTGACCTAGAATTTTTTCTTTCCTTGTTTAATGACTAGGTTGTTACGTGCCTGTCTCTTCTGCAGCTATTTGATTGATTATAGCCTCTGATATTGTTTGTTTATCTTTAATTTTTTAGTAGCTTTTGTCTCTCTCTCTGTTTAATTATTGTAGGAATACATTTGATTTGGGAAAATAAATAATAATTAAATTAATAATAATTAATAAATAAGAAGCATTTAACTTTCTGGAAACCAAGACACTATGGTACTTGTTTGATTCAGAATTAAAAATCAGCTAAACTTTACTATTGGCGGTAACCCTCAATAGTATCGTAGAATTGAGAAAATTTGACTTTAATTTTGGGTGATTTGTTTACTTTAATTTTATGCCAAAATTAAAGTCAAGTTATCTGGCTTCTACGATACGATAGAGGGTTACCGCCAATAGTAAAGTTCAGCTGATTTTTAATTCTCAATCAAACAAGTACAATATTGTCTAGGTTTCCAGAAAGTTAACTGCCACTTATTTATTAATTCATTAATTTAATTATAACTTATTTTCCCAAATCAAATGTATTCCTACATTAATTAATTTTAATTATAATTCGGATTTCGCTTGCACTTTACTTTTGCTTGTATTTATTACTATTAATTATTCTTTGTCTTGGATATTGAATATTCATCATTCTCCATTCCAATTTTCTCCATTGAATTGCACTTTAGGCTTTCTGATGTACGTTACTCTGAAAATTTTTCTAACTTTTTGATAGTACTCCTAAAGCTCCAGTCCTCTTATCCTTTCATCAATCCACGCCATATTTGCTAGAATTCCAATTTGATTTTTATCGTCTAAGTCTATTATTATGCTCTCTCTAATCAAATTTGAAAATCTTATCGGGTCTCATGCATGGTTGATTTAATTATAATTCCTCATCTTGCTTTTATCAACAAAAATTTTGTGGACATTTCAGTAGTGGCTCATCCCATAATTCACGAGTGTCCTCCCTTAGCTGATTGCCATCACCGTAACCATTACGTTTTTCGTAATAAATAATTTTTTACTTTTCTTTAGTCTTATATTGCTTTAGTGAACTTGACTTTAGCTTCTGTCTCTACTCCAGCACTCTGTCTTGTCATGTCTTAATTTCTTGGTGTTCTTCTTAACTAGTTGCATTATGATATTTGTTGTGCTGCTTTCTTTAAACTGTGTTACATTCCTCAGACATTAATTAGGGATATCTCTTGGGGTACTTAATGCAATTCTCGTTAGCTGTGTTTCCATTTTGTCGATTTCCTCCAACTTAATATATTTGCTGCTATGATAGGTATATACTTATAAATCAGCAACGACCTGATATATGTTTCCATTATCGTATCACAGATAGTTGAGTTGTCAGATCTTGTGAGTCTTTGGTAAAAACTCTTTCTGTCTCTTCATCTCTCTCAAAGTGTTTCTCAGCATCTATTAAGGATTTAAGATTCAGTAAAAATATGTTAAAAATCGGGAATAAATTAGTCAAAAAATACAAAGTAATATTTAATTAAAACACACTTGAATCATTATTATAATTATTTATATAAATTGATTGATTTTTTTGATTATTATATATGTTTGGGGCCAAGTAGCAAAAGTTATATATTTTTACCACTTGGTCCCAATCCTTATATTTGAAATTATTATTTTAATTTATAATGGAATTATTTAAAAAATGTAAATTAGAAATGAAATTACTTTTATAAATTTATGAAATTTAATTTATTCGCATTATTCAATTTATATCACTTTGGTAGTTAAATACTTACAAAATGGTTATTTTTTAAATTATGTTACTAAATACAGAACTATTATTATTATTTATTCATGTTATAATATATTAGTAAATTACACGTAATTTTATTAGAGAAATCATTTAATTTTCAATAATTTTTCTTTTCTTTTATATTTTAACATTTTTAATAATTATATAAATATACAGACTAGGACCAAGTAGCAAAAATAAATGATTTTTACTACTTGGTACCAATAAATAAATATAAACAATATAAATCATACAAATTTATAAAATACAATTAAAAAAAGTTATCAAACAAATTATTTATATATCATTCTATATTTTAAGCTTTTATCTATTTTAGATTTCTATCATATTATGACTGAATATATAAATCCCCAGATATTTTGATTCTTTCACTTTCTAAATTCCTTCCATTTGCTGAATCTGTTCAAATTATTTGACATCACTCAAAAACACCATTTCTTTTGTATTTAATTTCAAATTGTGCGTTACATCAATCTATATAAAACATTCCAAGATCCTTTTAAATTATTGTTGGTCTTTGATGTTTAAAAGAATATTATCTGCAAATGCAATTAATTTTCTCTATCTTATCAAAGATAAGAATTCCTAATGTGAGTACAGCGCATCTTGAAGGTAAATGTTGAGTATCATCGGCAATATTCTGCTTCCTTGAGAAACTCCATTTTGAGAGTTAATATATTCATCTTCGCATTTAATTCTACTATTTGTGTATAGTTCCTCTAATAATTTAATGGTGTCTTATTGTCGCCTGATTTCGCCCTGTCTCTTAAAATTTCCATTAATTTGTCTTTCCAGACTGAGTCGTATGCCTTTTATAGATCTACTAGCAGATATGCCTCTCTTTACTTACTCTTACTTCTTGAATTCTTAATATGTTCTAGTAAACTAATTATATTTAATGGGTGCTCTTATTTTATTTTAATCCACTTTGATAGGTGCCTGTTTGCAGTAGCGAGCTTTTACCACTTTGGAGTTTGTTTACAATAACTTTTTCGATTATTTTGCCTAGATGCGAGCTCACTACAATTGGCTTTGTATGATTGACTTCTGGGTAGTGATCTCCAACTGTCTTGCTCAGTAAGATTAATCTGCCTTCCTTCAAGTACTAAGGTATCTGTCTTGTATTCAACCAGATCTTTAATTTCATGCATACAGTTTTGCGAATGCTTTATGATTTTCCTAGCATTTTCCCATCGAAACCATCTGGGCCATTGCTTTATTGAAGTTATATTCCCTAATACTCTGTTCAACTTCGTTGAAAAATGCCTCTGTCTCCTCTTCCCTCTTCATCACTTGATCGCCTGATTTGACTCTTAATCTTATATTTTCCTATCATCCTAATATAGTTTGTTGTAAAATGTTAAGATCTTCTCCTAATTTAATTCTTTTTCCGTTGCTTGTAAATCCTTTTAATAGGATCTAACTATTTCCTACTTTTAGTTAATCGCTTTACTAAGTAGAAGAATCTTTTATCATCATTTTATCTAAGCATTGCTCAATGTTTCTTGTCGCATCATTCCATTTCTTTTGCTTCCTAGAAAGATTTATTTGTTGCTTTGTTATTGGTTCTAATTGCCCATTCTGGGGGCTTATTGTACAAATGCTTTGTCTTGCTATGTTTTTCTAGTCTCTCCTCAAAGCATTTTTATATTGTATTATCTAAATCTTCCTCAGATAACATTCTTCCTTCTTCAATAAATGTTCTCCAACATTACTTCCTTATGACTTAGACTCTAAAACCTCTATCTTTTTCTTATAATTTTAGGTATTTATTTTTAAAATCTTATCTTCATTTTGGTTTGAATTAATTTGTGGTCTGTTAGTCTTAGTTATTTGGTTTCCTAACTTATTGTCTCAACATTTGAGAATATTTAATCCAGTTAATTTCCTTTTGTGAGTTTCCACTCTCTATGGGATGGATTCCTTAAGACCTTCTTTGTTTAGTCTTTTGCTAAGCTCTTTGATATTGTATTTGAAATTCCCATTACTATGATTCTCTAGCTTTAGCATTTATGTTTCATCTACTTTATCATTTATACCAGTCTATTCTTCAACTCTTCTACTTCTTCATTCTAGTAGAGGAGAATATAAACTCTAAAGATGTGGAGTGCAAATACTTCCATGCTTAGTATGGTCAAAGTTACATACTATCTTAACGTTTTTATTGTTATCATTTGGAATATGCCCCCATTTTGTGACAGCACTCCGCCATTCATGCAAGCTGGGTTTTTGGCGATGTTTTATTGTTGAATCCTATTATTCTTTGCAGTCTTGTCTCGACCAACCCGATGAAATCTGGTCTTTTGAGTTCGATATCCCTCATCATTTGTTCTTACTTTAATTTGAAGTTTAAGCCTCTCACATTCTGGATGCAGATGCTTATCTCGAACTCCTTTGTTGATATTTATCTTTTTTTTGAAAAATGATTTGAAAACTAATCTTATTTCTCTTGATTTTCTCCAAATCTTTCCTTCCTCTTGACCTAGCATTGCACTTCTCTTACTGGTCAGAAGAAATGAAGATGGCGGCTATTTTCCAGCGGTATACTGAATTTATCTAAAGTTTTATTATTATTGTGGATTGTTTAGACTTTTGGGTGTATCAGAGGTTAAATCTAGAAGCTCCTTTTTAAATATTCAAAGCATTCTCTGAGTGATTTCTGTTTTTTTGCTTTGATTTCTTTATCTTTGTTCATATATGTGGGTAGCTTCCTCCTGGGCTGTGCTTGCTGTTTCATTTTTGCCAGCCTTTTATCTTTTCATGTTTTATTAATATAATTTAATTTTTTAATGGTACTAATATATACAAATTTATATAGTATTGATTGCAAAGTTATTTATTGGCAAAATTTAATCGTTTTTAAAAGAATATAGCTGATGAATTAAAAACAATGCCAACATTAACATTAGCTTTAACAACAGCCTCAAAAAAACAGCCATAATTTTAGAATTCTTAATGCCAAATAAAATAATCAAAAATGTACATTTAAAGTTTTAATTAAGTAAGTAATTATCATGAGATCGTTTGAGTTAAAGTAAAGACTTATATTAAAAAATTTTAGCATTTTTAGAGATGTCATAATTCCCTATTTAGCTATCATTTGTTTGAAGAATCCTTTGGCAACTGGAAAGATAACTCAAAAGTACTTGAATCAAATAAACCTGTATTTCGCGGTTGTTTAAAAATTTTTATTGGCTTTATACTTTACCAGCAAAGATTGTAGTTAATTCTTACAATGAGCATGAACAATAAATCAACTTACGTTAACTATTTAAATACATTAAAATAATATTAGTGAATTTCATTTGACTGCAAGTCTGATGATGAAATATAAATATATTTTCATTCACAAATTATATCAAATATAGTTAAACACCAAAACAGTAGATGAATAATGGTCATAATCTAATCTGTTTGTAACAAAATATGAAATTAATTCAATATTGAGATTATTAAGTTAATATTTTAAAAACTATCCAATCACATCAAATTAAAAAATGTGATAATTATTAAAAATATTTAGGATACAAGTGGTATAATTTAAACAATTTTAAGAGTAAAACTGAAAATTAGAAATGATTATATGAAATTAAATACTAAAAAATATAACAAATTAAAATAAGAATATTTTTATTTAACATCCTTATTAACTAGCTTAGATATTAATCTAGTATAATCGAAATGAAAAAACTGTTAAAATCAAATCAAAAATGCAAGCAAATAAGATTATGTTCATATGAAAATACATTAGTAGAAAAAAAACAGTCTGATATTTGAATTAAGATTAGAGATTTTAATTATCAACATTAGTGAACTATTCATATTTAAATTTAATTAATTATTTTAATTTAATCAACTTTTCTAATTCATTTCTATTTTAGGGCATCTCTTGTAAGTTTGACGATTTTCTTTTGAAGATTTGATTTTCCTGCGTGTTTTTTGTGAAAAAAATTTAGATATCTTCAGGGTATCTTCTCTGAGCTATCTTCAGGATATCTTCCTAAAAAAATTAAAAAACGGAATTTTAATAATAGTAAATGCAGTAGTAGCAATAGTAACAACAATAATAGCAACAATAATAACAATAGAAATAAAATTAGCAATACTTACTTTTCTGCTGAAATTTAAGAGAATTTCAGAAATTTAAAATTTGTAAATTGGTTGTTATTTTCATCATCATTCATTTCTTCATCTTCATTATCAACATACTCAAAACAAGAATAAAAAAATTGGATTTTTTAGAGAAAAATCCCAGAAAAGTAAGTATTGCTAATTTTATTTCTATTGTTATTATTGTTGCTATTATTGTTGTTACTATTGCTACTACTGCATTTACTATTATTAAAATTCCATTTTTTAATTTTTTTAGGAAGATATCCTGAAGATAGCTCAGAGAAGATACCCTGAAGATATCTAAATTTTTTTCACAAAAAACACACAGGAAAATCAAATCTTCAAAAGAAAATCGTCAAACTTACAAGAGATGCCCTAAAATAGAAATGAATCAGAAAAGTTGATTAAATTAAAATAATTAATTAAATTTAAATATGAATAGTTCACTAATGTTGATAATTAAAATCTCTAATCTTAATTCAAATATCAGACTGTTTTTTTTCTACTAATGTATTTTCATATGAACATAATCTTATTTGCTTGCATTTTTGATTTGATTTTAACAGTTTTTTCATTTCGATTATACTAGATTAATATTGAGAAGTGCTGAATTATTTCAACAACAAAAAATAATTTAATAGTAAATGGAACTAAAATCAAAGCATAAGATTCAATAAAACATAGTTACCAATAAAATAGTTTTATTATCTTATAAATAAGCTAGCGAATGAATAATAAGCGTATATTTTTAAACACATTAAGGAATTATAGATATATTATTTCTAAATTTATTTTTAAAAATCGTATAATGTTAACTTAATAAAAATATTAAATTTCAAATTGACTTTGCTAATAATTTTTCTCTCTTGTTGGGCATCTAATGAATTTATCAATAATTTAGAAAGTAATGCAAAGCTTAATTATCAATATTTATTAAAGATTATATTAAGTTGTTATAAATAAGGGTAGTTTGATAAAAACAATAATAAAAAAATTGCAATAAAATAAGTAATTACAAAATAACTCATAAATTTCATATTTTATTTAAAAATTATTTATAAAAATATTTTAAAATTAGCAATAACATAATAGAGTGTAAATTCCATTTAATAAATCAGGAATTTTGATAGTTTTGATGAAAAATAATATGTTTTAATCCTTGAATAATTAGTAAAAAATTAATTACTATTCAGTTTAAATGTGTCTTAAAATTTAGTTGATTATAAAAAAGTTAGTTTAAGCATAGCAATATTAAATTGCTAAAATTAATTGAAATATTCATGAAATATTTTTTTAATTAGAAAAAGTTTTATAAATAATAAAGTAATTAATTTTTACAGGAATTGATAAATAAGTCATTGTATTATTTCAATCAGTTCGTTACCGAAGGAGGTCAATCCTTCTCTCACATTGTGCGGTTTAGTTAGTACTTCAAGATTTCTCATATAAGGACACATTTTTGCACTAAACTATAGATTTCTTCTGGATATTAGAAATGCTCCATAACCGGAGCTACAATGACATTCTCTGCTATGTGGTAGGAAACTGTATCGTCTTCAATGCCTTTCTTAGCTATGATAGACTTCTCGAAGCAGTGCACAGTGTAAAATCTCCATCCGCAATGTCTCTTTCCTGTTTTAGTAAGTTTAAGCCACATGGTTTCTTCCACTTCCTCATTTTTGTGTTTTTTAATGAATTTCTATGCCAGTGCTCTCGTCTAGTTTATGACCCATATAATGAGAATACCTCTCTCTTTTACAAGGTGGATAGGCATATCCAAAAACTTTTAGTCCGATATTGTTTTGTAAGTTAGATCTTATTTAATTCTCCAGGCAGGTTCCATCATTGCTAAATCCTACAGTTTTCAATATCTGCTAAAAAAGTCTTAGACAATCCTCTCCCACATCCTGAGGTCTGTGACATCCCCTTTAAACTGGACTCGTTTAGTAATGGCTTTAACCATTTTTTTATCACTATTAGCTGATATTCTTTGTTTATTCTTATTTTTACAATTAAATCGCCTTTGTAAATTCCATTCTTTTTCTCTAGTCTAAGATTTTCTTTAATAATGCTGATGTCTTTTTGTTTTAGTTTACATATAGCTATATGTCGAGTACAATTATAGCTTCCATCAAACTCTTTCGAGCAGTACACACAAGTTTTCTACATTTTCTTCTCCAAATCTCTTGTAAGCTTATGTTCCTCCTCCTAATGCTTTTTGTGTATGTAAGTTCTCAAGGACTCAGGTGTCTAATGGGATTTATTACAGTAGTTACAATCCAATCGTTCAGCATCATTTATTCCTGGTAATTTATTTCTCTTTCTTAAATTATTCAATTATCTCTTAAAAAAATTGTATTTAAGGTCTTGTAGCTAACTTTCAACATTGAGCTAAATATAAAAAAGCAATTTGTTGTCTCTTTTTCCAAAAAATAAGCAATTTGTTTCCTTTTTTTAAATGAAAAAGACATTGTATATTTTATTATGTTTCTATAATTTATACCATGATGTTTAAGCCTCATCGTAATCTATTAAGTAGACTTTTAATTTTCTTATTTTAACTTTTAGTAATAAATAATTAATATATTATTATATTTTTATTAAAATTTAAACTACAATTCATAATATCATATATCTAATGACAGTCAAGAATTAAATGCATAAAAACAATAAAAATGATGGTAAGCTCGAGGTGAGATAAAACAATTTAATATATTATTTAGACATTAGCTATAATATTTAATGTAAATGGAAGTGAAAAAAGACTTAAAAACAAAGTCTAAAGACATAAAAAGAAATGGGGTCCATTTTTTATATAAGTATTAATTAGTTTAATTATTTAATAACAGTTTGCACTATTTTCAAATATACCCCAAACACTTTAGTTATAAATATGATTGCTAAAAATTAAAAATATTAGTTTTTTGTATTTACAAGTTCAATATAATTAACTCAAAATGATATTTAGTTTATTTGTATTACTTAAAGTTTCTGGTTATAAATATTTTATAATCACAAATTTTCTAAGATAATTTTAAGTAAGTTTCAGCAAAATAGATATAGATTTTAATCATTAATTTTTTATAAAATCATAAATACTTATCGAATTATAATTAAATAATAATTAATTAGTTAGGCCTACTAGAGATGGAGAATAACTTAGGGAAAGCATATGAAACGAGAGAGCTACAACAAAACTTCAGGTCCAAGAAAGACTGGATAACTTTCTTCATATATAATAGAAATTTTATCATTATTTATAAAACTTATTGAAGGATATTACCTCTAGCCTGATAACTTTATATCAATGAGATTAATTTAAGACTTACTTGCTAGGAAAAAAGTTCAACTCAAGAGTGCTGATAATTAGGCATTCAATGTGTCATACTAAGAGGAGCTCGCTCTAGGCTAAAAATATTTTTGATCAGATTAAGAAAGATACACAAATTATGAGATTCATGAACTATTATGACGACCAGAGCATCCTACCAGACAGAAAACACATGTACGATGTCTTCGGCAGCTTATGGCCAAACTACATCAGTGCAGCTTATTAAGCGTGAAAATAGGATTAGGTACGTTAAGGTAGCTGAAGAGGACAAGCAAGACCAAATATATTTAAGGAAAGACATATTCAAAAAGTTCGAGAGCGAGCCATTCTCTTCAAGTAAGTAACATGGAAAAAAATTATAATTATTTTAGAGACTAAGGGCAAAGCACTGTCACTATTAAAATTTAAATCTAAACCTCAAGCTTAAAGAAAGCAAAGATACTATCATGAAATATCCCAGACCATTGAGAAATTAAAAAAAGACAACTGAAGGACATACACTTTAGAATATCATGAGGGAGAAAGACAATGATGTGAAAGATGTTCGTCTTAATCACCGTATGGGAGATAAGAAAATGTAATGAAATAAAATATATAATTTAATTAAATATTATCATGTCTACACTCTATTACTCATAAAATAATCTTTCATAATTCTTAATTGCCTAACTATTATCTTCTAAATGATTTGCTTATGGACACTCTCTATCGGATTCTTTATCAATCCAACATGCTATGCAGAGTTATAACAAAAGCCTTTGTTCACCAGCTATATCTTATAGTGATGCTTGATTTTAGAGAACACTTCTTCTATACAGTGATACTCTGAGCTATTGGGAGCATTGAAGATGCACTCCCAACCATAATCACTAATTTGACTCTACACAGACTGAGTCTGATGGACACGCAAACTGTCCCAAAATATAATCACTCCTGGATTTGAGAAGCTCATTTCTAGGTACTCGAGCATGTCTACACAATCATTGGCCTTTATAAATAATAGTTTAATCATGTACCCTTCCAGACCTATACCCTCACTTATGCCAACTATTGGCGCAAATGTTTTTAAAGTAATTTCATGCTTGCTCTGCTGACAGTTGTTGTATGGAAGGGCCAAGAGTTTAATTTTTGCTTAGAAAGGCTTAAAAATCACATCATCAATGTATATGATCTTTTGTTGTTGGTCTGCCATGCTAGTTAGCTTAATAAAGCATGTTATCCTCTTTATTATAAGGCGTTAAGTATTTACTGGAGTCATTCTTTTCTTAGACTTCATCACTTTTCTTTTATCTTGTGCATAGAGTATATTCTCATAAGTTGGGAAGCTGACATTTTGTATTCAGGGAACTCCGTATGTAACAAAATAATCCTAGACTCAGGAGAGAATCCTTTTAACCTCTCCAGTGTTGATGCCTAAACAATATAATAAACAAATTTTTCAGAGAGCGCTTTATTTTCCTTGACTTTGAGGAATCAGTTTAACAATCCGAAGAGTCAAGTTATCTGAAGTATTTTTAAACATTATAGTACGGGACGCTTAAAATAAAAGATACTTAATGATAACTCGCAAAGACTTTGCTCCTAATGTTTTAGGTTATGGCTCCATATCGTAACTAGCGAGTTTAGGCATTAAACCTGTTTGAGTATAGGTCTTTCAAAAATTTAATTATTTTCATTCTATTAACTTGATATGTCTACAAATTAAGTTTCACTTTATTTATAAAAAGTTTTGATTATTGTAGAAAGGTAAGATTCTAATATAGTTAAATATGATTAAGCATTATTGAGTCTCTTTTCCATTTAATAACATAAACTAAAGCCCTTATGTTCTTCTTTAATTGTTACTTTAAATTGAAATAAATTTATAAATTTAATCTCAAATAAACAAATAACATGATGTATATCTATGATAAAATATTTACCTTAAAAAAAAAAACTTAAGTAAATCTTTGAAATTTTTGTAATCTGCAATGTTGATTATATAAACCTGTTTTGTATTTATATTATTACAACATGACTTCTAAGTTATAATAATCTAATTCTACAACAATAATATTACTTTTAAGAATAAAATCAGTAACAAATTTAAATTATTCTTAAAGTTCATATAGTGTTGTTTTGATTAGATTAAATCGGATGGTTAGAGTATTTTGCGTATATAAAAATTATGGTAATCTCGAAAACACCCTTAATTAAATCAGAAAGATCAATTTTTCTCTTAATCATCAAGAACTAGCTGAAATTTAAATTAAAAATAGATTTGCCCAATAAATAATAATTTAAATGAAACTTCTATCAATTTTATTAAAAAAATTAAAATAAATATCTAAATGTAAAAATGAAATTAATATTTTGAGAATTTTTTTAAAACGAAACATAAAACTCATACTGCTAATCCTAAATAGAATTGAATTTTAAATAGATTTTTTCTAATAAATATTATAAAAAGTAAGCAATAAATTCAATTTATTATATTGGTAATTAATAAAATACTCAAACATCTATTTATTTAAAAATATACTTCAACCACTTAAGCAATTTAAATGATGAAATAAACTTAAAATATTACTACCTTATTATATAAAATGGTAACTAGATAACTTCAACATTTGTAAAGAATAAAAATAAATTAATAACTAACAATAAATACTTTTATTTATAAAGTAATTTAATAAAATAAGAACTAAGTATTTGACAAATTAAGAGAAATGATATTATTGAGAAAATAATTTATAAATAAAAAGCTTTAATATAATTAAATTTGAACATTATACTCAAAATGCAGTGTAATTAATCTTTTAAGCACTTCAATTTTTATCTCGAAAGTTTAGTTGTACAAGAAAAATATATTTAAAAAATACTAATAAATATAAGAATTATCTGATTAAATAATATATTTATTATGAATTAAAATTTATATAAATTATCTAATATCTGATAAAATTATCAAACTTACCAAATTTAATTTAAAACATATTTCGCAATTTCTTTTTACTTAGATTTTCATTTTTTCATTTATTTAGATAAATGAATAAGTCTCAATAATTATAAAAATAATTATATATTTACAATATTAATATTGTCCTTTAAATATCAGGAAGAAACACTTTTTTTTTAATTCACAATATATTCACTTTTAATAAACTTGCATTTATTATCATCCAAACCAATTCGCAAATTAAAAACATTTCTTTTATATGTTTCTATTGCTTAAACTTTAAATATCATTTAACATTGTAATATAATTAGACTAATTTGTAAACTGTGTAAGACACCACAAAAAGCAGATCTGCTATAAGGATAAGATAAACTTAAAAATAATTTGAAAACTAAATATAGTTTTAAGAAGTAAAAAATAAAGTTAAATCCTCAGAAAACGATGTCACAACATAGCTAGTAATGAAATATAAAATAACTTTTTAATTTTAAGTTAATAATTTTAAAATTCAACAGAGTTTAACTTAGTAATCTAGCTTCATATGAAAGTACTTATGCTCAGCCAAAATAATTACCTGTTCAATTCAATTGCTTTATGGGCTTTAATTAACTTTTTATATGCTTGATACTATATCATTATTGAAGGAATACATTCGAAATTGGGAAATATAATAAATTAAATTAATAAAGAATCAAAATTTTGGCAGTTAAAGTTAGCCATTTTAAACAAACTTGGACTCATAATATGATAAATTTACTTTAATTAGAGGGTATAATTTAATGAATTTAGAAGCGTCTAATTTAAGTAAATTTATCTTGCTCTATGGATGCGATAAAATAGTATTGAAATTGTAAAGTCCATCTAATTTTAAATGCTTTAAGTATGAGTCCAAGATTGTTTAAATTGGCTAACTTTAACTGCCACGACTTTGATTTTTTAATAATTTAATTTATTACATTTTCCCAATTTCGAATGTATTCCTTCAATATATGATTATTATATAAATTGATTTGAAGATTTTTGAAACTGCTAATATAAATGACTTTATATTTACTAAATAAATCTAAAATACATTTTTATTTAAAAGAATAAAATATATTTTTTTAGATATTTAGAGGTGAATCATAAAAAAATGCTATAAATGACAAAATAAACTAAAACAAGATATATAATAAATAATAACTTAAATAATTATTAAATTAAAGCTACAAATTCAAATATTTATATAAAAACTGTTTTGTTGCTTAATTTGAATACTAGATTTCATGAAAATTATAGACAATAAAAAAAGACAATTTTCTTATCTTTTTATTTCTGATAGATTAAATTTTTATCCAATATATGTTTTTTAAAAAGTACTTTTAAATTTATGCAATGTTATCAATAGGAATAAATCTGTCAATAATTAAAGAAATTTTTAATTTATTGAAACAAAATAATTATTTGAAATTTAAGAAAAATGATTTAACAAAAAAATAATTTGTAGTACTTACTTCAGTATAATTTACTTTAGCTAATAAATTTAGCTTTCAATTTAAATCTCATTCATCCTTTATTCTCATTCTCTTTGCCTCTCATCCAAACAACACTCAGTTTAATTCTATTTCAACATTTACAAGTAGATATTGATGAAAGCCCCTCTAGATCATTGTCTTCATTCATTTATTTTTAATTTATTTTGGCATTTATGAAATTTTTATTCAGAGTTTTACAAAACCATTCTTAAATTTTTATAAATTGATTTTTTGTTCAAATAACTCAATGTTTCACTTAAAGCCAAAAATGCATTCTTTAACACATTACGAAAAATATATTCCTAACTTAGTATTAAGCTCTTGCTATCTTTAATTTTAGATTAGACCATTCCACATAAGTGACTACTTTACGTCCTTGACCGATTAAGTAGATTTTACAATGGTTTCTTATAGCATTAATAGCCCATAGAAAAACAAATATTTTTTCTAGAATAAGTTCAATCGGAGTTTACAGTATTTTAGTGATTAGTCAAACAATTAAAAGAAAAATAAAATCCAGTTTTAGGATGAAGCCAATCAAACATTATTAGTCAAAAATATTCTATAAGAATATTCCTAGGTCTATTTTCTGAAATTGATCCTTAAATTTATATTTGATAAATCTGATTCAAAGGCATCTAACTACTTATTTATGAAATATTATTATTGGTAGTAAACAAAAAAATCTACTCTGTGAAATATCTCATTGCGCACTCAGTTATATGCTATTTTATTGCAGCTGCCATTGCTTTTTATTTTTTGTGGTGTCACATTTATGAGTGTAATAATTTGTTTTATTAATGCTTTTATACTTTGTACTGATACAACTTTAGTAAGGTATTTGTATTTCAATTTTCATAGATTCCCTTTTTTCCTTTTATAATCTATGATTTGAACTTGTGGACTTACTTCTTTTTCAATTCTGCGCTATGAGTTTAATCTAATAAATCAATGATAGAAAAAAATTAAAAAGCTAAAGTGGGAATTTAACAATCTAGAAATCGAAATCTTTAAATTAAGTGTAGTAAAATAAATTTAATTTTATACCGCATTTTTTATTTTTTCCTATTTAATAATATTATAATTTAACATAATTTTAATGTTTTCTATAAAAATAAAATTGATTAATCACTGAATTTGGATAAATATTTCCTGAAAGATATGCAGACTAAATATTCGAAAATTGTTCACTGATTCATATAAATTTAATTTAAATAAATTATCATGAATTTATAATTTACTACCCTATTTATTCGAAAATCATCAAACTCATTTATTAATGTTTGATCTGATTAATTTATATATTTTATATTCATTATAATTATGAAATATTTTTATTTTAAATGAATCGATGTAACATATATAATTTCATAATTTTTATTATAAAAATATGTGGTAAATTGTTTAAGTGGAAATAAATGATAAAATCATGAGAATCATTTTTGAGAAAAATTGAGAATTGAAAAATATCATAATCAATTAATTATATGATTTTCTTAAATGTTGATGATTTATTTTGAAGTTGGGATTTAGTTTATGTCTCTTTAAATCAAAACATATAAAATTTCATTAAAATTTTTCATAGCACCTTAATCAATCAGCTTTTATGAAAGCTGAGATACAGAACTCAGAATATCTGTAACCTCTAAGAATTTCTCACCTGTTAGGTCATGAAATATAATAAAATTGAGAGAGAAAAGTTATTACTCCAAGATTCTAAACTTATAGACTCCAAATAGTCAGCCCCATTAATATGTGGACATAATTTTGAGTCTGTTTAAAATATTTAAGTTCCTTAACACGAGCTCTCTAAAATAACTGATCGTACTGTAAGAGCTATCATCAAGATTGATTTCGATGTTCAGCGTATTAAATAAAGATGAAATATATTTAAATTATGTATCTAAACCAATTAGTAAAAATAGAAGAAAAATTAAAAAATAAATGAATAATCTATATTTTATTTGAACAATTTTAATTTAGTTTTTATAAATCTAATTAAACATTACTCTATCTCGAAATTTTATTGAATAGAATGCGATAAAATATAATAAATTACTTACATAAACAAAAACTTTATATAAATGAAATGATGTTTTAAAATATTTTAAAGTTATTTTTTTATATTGGTTGTTAAACTTTCTCAATAATTTTACAATTAAGACATAAATATTTAAAGTTATTTGCCTTATTTGAATATATCAATATTTTAAATTTAAGATTCATAAATTAAGTGAAATAACATTAGAATATTTTAAAACTTTATTGAGTAATTTATTATATTTTATCGCATTCTATTCAATAAAATTTTGACATAGAGTAACGTTTAATTAGATTTATAAAAATAAAAATTAAAATTGTTCAATTAAATTATAGATTATTCATTTAATTTTAATTTCTTCTTCTATTTTTACTCATTGCTAAAACTGCACTAAATATGCATCTCTATGTAACAACACTACGATGCTGGAGATTAAGGAGATTTCCAAAGTTAA
The DNA here is from genome assembly GCA_000711775.1 of Oxytricha trifallax. Lineage (NCBI taxonomy): Eukaryota > Ciliophora > Spirotrichea > Sporadotrichida > Oxytrichidae > Oxytricha > Oxytricha trifallax. The sequence continues at coordinate 97,034 of ARYC01000049.1, forward strand.
AATCATAACACTTTTGCCAAAATAGCATGTAAGTAGAGCTTTATTATCTCTTGGTAATGTTATCTAATTTTTAATTTTTTTCTCTAAATTGAACAGTCAAAGAATTCTTAGTTAAACTCTATTAAGATAAAGTGCATCTTATTTAAGCTAAACATTTAAGCCTAGCTAAGTGATTATATGTGAAATCTGGTCTTTTTTTCTAAAATTTTCTATTTACTCAATTAGAAACCCACTTTATTAGGTTATATATTGACTATTTCTTCAAAGTTTTAATTGTTCCATGCAATTAAATTTTACTGCAGTTAATTGTGAGTCTCCTCATTTTAACAAAACCCTAATTAATTAGAGAAGAGTGACTTCTTTGTAAATCATCATTATTTGGGTTCTTTCAAAAAGGTTTCCTTTAATTTGAGTTCCTAGTTTTAATTACAATACTTATTAGTGTCAAATTAAGATGTTCACTTTTGATTAAGGTCATAATTAAACAATTATTAGAGAGCCTATAAATTAAACCTAATACATAAAATTTTGTTATTTACTTAATGCAAAATACAATGCTTAGTGAAGTTCATCTTCAGAATGAACAATTTTGTGCTTTTTAGTTGTGCTCTTAGGTATCTGCCAACAAATTTTTGTTTACAATTTTTCCAACAGTACCCATCCTTTGAATTAAAGTGAGCAAAATATCCTTGCTTTCTTGAATGTCTTTTAATATGTATCACAAATATATTGCAGATTACTTTTTTTCTCATTTCCTTATTCAAATTTTATCCTTAATATGATTGAACATGGCACTTTTAAATGCAAAGTAAAATATTTTTAATCTTACATTCTTCGTTAGACATACTTGAAATTACGATTATAGAAGAAGAGTAATTGTCATTTGAATTGAGGCTCCTCAATGATAAAGAGTCCCAACTTTTTTTATAACGTTTTGGTCCCATTTATTATTAAATAGCTTAATTTATAAAATGATTAATAGTCACAACTTATTTTTTAATTTTAATCTTTAAAGTTAATAAATTATATATAGTAAATACTATATATTTTAAGGGAACTCAAATTTTATCTCAAATAAATTAGAGCTTTAAAACCAAGAAACCCCGAGAATCTACTTTTCAAACCTTTTAGACCTTATATATGTCTCCTGAAACATCATAGGGACATTCACATTTTAAAGGGTGGGGAATAAATATAAAATATGTGTCAAAAATATAAATCTCAAAACAATTAAGAGAAATTTAAGAACAACTAACATTAGCGTTTATGATACTAGCAGAATTATAACTACTACAATGCTATTGTTGTTTAAGCTATTTTGTAGCCCAAAATTTGCTATTAGATTAACAATATGGATATCTTAGAGAAATGTTAAATTTGACAAAAGTATTAAAGTCATATTAAATTTAATATATAAGCTAATGGAAAACATGCTATAAATTGAAACATTACTGAAATAAACACAAAAATCTTATAGAGATAATTAGAGGAACAATTAAGTAGCAAGGCAGACTGGATTAGCAATTTCAAATTCCAGTATAAGTATCAAATTATTAATTGATTATAGGCAAAATTTTTAATCAAAACTATAAATAATGCACAATTAGATTTATAAGAGATGTCCTCAAAGGGACTAAAATACTAGTTAAGTCAAGTTATTTGGATTAAGCACCCCTACTTCCCTCAACCAAGCTCGAAACTTAAATGGGAGGAAGTCAAAGTAGATGAGGAATTAAAAAGGATTTAAAATTTCTACTAGGAGTACGATGATCTACTTGACCGAATTTATTTCTTTGCCATTCTTGGGACTCTTAGGAATGAGTTTTTGTGCAGAATGGTTCAAGATTAATAGCAAATAAGAGTTTAAGGGACTAAAATTAAATTCTCATTAGAATTGATTTTTTGGAATTGGTCTTAAAAAATCCAACTATTTCTAGTTAGATAAGAATTTCCTTCATTATCTTATATAGAGAATAAGGCAGAAAACTTTCATTTTTTTAATAAAAAAATTAAGTCAGAAGAGTCACAAAGAAAATAAAATTGATTGAAAAGACATTTTTGCACTCTGATTATATCACAACGTAAATAATAATAAAGAAGCACGTAAAGAAGGTAATAAAGCAAGGAACATAATTTAGACTCCTAAAAAGCAAAAGTTCTTTAATATTTGAAGTTTATTGATAATTACTTATTATAAAATTTCAACTTATTTACTCTTCATTTAAAAGCGAAACCTATCTCTACATTTTATTTATGTTCTTTATTTCTGTTTTAAGGCAGTCAATTTACTTGATACTTAAAATTGCGTTCCTTTCTATTTAAAAATGAGCTTTATTTGTAAAGTTAAAGTTTTTAGTATTTACCTTTTAGGCAAGTTTTACTCATGAAAAATTTCTTTGATACAGTTGTATTTAGATGAGTAAGGTAAATTGAATAAATGCTTCCATCTTTTAGCTTCTAATAATAGCTTAATTCTTTATTATTGCAAGCTCTTAAATTATCCCTAAATATAATATCGATAAATATATAAAAATAGGTAAAATAGAGAAACACAATTTTCACTGTAACAAAGATCATAATATATAAATTAAGTTTAGCGTTAAGTATTTGTAAAATAAGTATTTATGGATTTAATTATTTTTTTATTTAAATATATTTATTAAATGGTTTTTTTAATGTTATTGCTCGTATTATTATATCTCAGTTTATGTTAAGTATTGGACTTTTGCATAACTTCTAGAAACAATGAACACTAATTAGATCACGAATTGAGACATGCGAATAGCCATGTATTCAAGGACTATTTTAATTTATTTAAATCCTTGTCTTAAGCTTGGAAGAATAGCTTTGGATAATGACTGTTTAGTCTCTTTTAGTAAAAGGGTATTTCTTAACTACCTTGAATGTGTTAGCTCAGTGTTAATTCTTTGAATATTAGTTTTTTATTTATAAAACTACAATCTTATTAGTTAAGTTTCTAGTAGCAAGATTATTTACTACAACTTTTTGTCATCAAATACTTTGATTGCTTATCATGCTGTGTTGTAAATTGCTTTGGGCCCTTTTATTAAGGGAAAAAAATATAAGATCTATTGTCTGCTTATTTAGTAAAATTTGTTTTGAAAAGCTTTTTAAATGTCATTTATTGTGATCACTAATGATTTATTTCATCTTCTTCATTTGTTTTATCTATACATCAAATGTCTTTTATTTTAGACATGATGATGTTGTGAATTTAAGTGTCTATACTACTGATTTAAGGAGTTTTATTTATCAAGCAATGAATTTCCTTAAAAATTGAAAGCTTCAAGGAATTAATGATAGTTATCATATATTTATATATATATCTTTTATTATTAAAGCTTTGAAGAATATTTATTGTAGTGCTTTCAGTACTATTCACTTTAATGGGATGATATGGAAAGACGCTGATAATGTTATGAATATTGCATTACTTAATTACTGGACTCATTTTGCCCTAATTTCGCCTTTTAAATTATGGAAAAACTATTACAGTTGTTCTTATTATGAATCATTTTGATTTCCTTAGTGTTGAATTAACCTATTTAGATGACAGATTTGATTGTAATTTATTTAGAGATGATACTACTTTAAAGTTTCTTTAATTGCCTGTTTTTCATATTGATTTGGTGATGGGCTTTGTAGATTTTTGTTTGAAGTTGGTGTTCATTTTATTTTTAATTATAGTGGAGATGCTAGAATGTTTTTAGCTGATAGAGTATCTTCATTTTGGAGGTCCAATGAAGTGACTGTATTATTACTATAATTTTAATTTTGTTTACTATTTTTGTGCCAATCTATAGGTTCTCAGACTAATATGAATGATGATATTCCTATTTTTTTATATTCAGAAAACAATAAAATATATGTTTTATATTTAACTAGAAAGACATTTTTTAATCCTTACTTAATAAACTTAATTTATTTAATTATGAAATTTGATAAAATTAATTTATTGATTAATTATTTTCTATATTAGTGTTTCTCATTATTATTTATTACTGTTGAGTGAAAAGTGGAGAACTAACTTGCCGGAGCTGATAGAGTTGGGTGCGTGGGACGTGGCACCCAGGACTACTGCAGTGCTACTCATGCGCGGACAAACACTGTATCCGAAGAGCCGAGTACTAAAACTCCATGTGGAGACGACGATTCTCATTCCGATGTAACCAAAGAAGATGGAGGTGCAATGCACTTTTGGAATCAAAGATGACTCAATGAGAAGTAAAGATGAAGAGTACTCTGATTATCCATGATTGCATAAAAACGTCAAAAAATAAAAAAGGAGATACCAACGATAGATACACTGAGAGCGCGGAGACTCACTGACAGTCTGAGATTCAGTAGTCTAGGGAAACCCGGAGACAATTATATATACGAATATCTGACCAACAGTAATAAATAATAATGATTACCTTTAGTTCAGAATGTTTAATATAAAGATCAATTTTGATTTCTTTTTTATTTTCTACAAAAATTCACTAATTCACTTTTAGTGTTTCTCTATTTTACCTATTTTTATATAATTTATCGATATTCAATTAACTTAAGTCCCTAAATCAAATCAAGTATTTTTATTAACTTCTCTTTTATTGTAAATCCTATTAGCTATGTTACTCAGTTGTAAAAACTAAAGCTGCTTGAGTTTATATATTAATGAATTTTTTTTAAATATCTTAATTTTAATACGGGGCGGACTATGCTTTTATTTTTAAATTATGAGGCTTGAAGATAGTTTCATCCAAAGAAATGATTACCTCCTTGTTCTAGTGAGCTAAAATAAGTAAATGTTATTGATAAAATTCAAAATATTAGGAAATTATTATTTTAAAAATACATTATAACTTGATTAGAAATATATATATTAAAAGGACAAGTACATTTATAAATAAAAAATACTACGATAAAATATTTGCAAAAACAATTACTAACTCTATTTTTAATTATAGCAAATGTATTTAGTTTTATTATTGATTTTCAAAATACTTCCATTCAGCAAAAATGTTTCTATCGTTGTATGAAGTATATCAAGAGTTTATGATATTTATAGCGTTTATTTTAGTTATAGTCATATTTCTCTTTACATTAATGCATCTATATAATTTTAGCCAATTATAGAATTATTGCTCATGCATCATCAAACTAAAGAATATCACTGCTAGACGACTACATATTCATGAACACATAGTAAGAATAAAATCAATAATAAAAATGAAATAAATAAAATATAACAAGAATTATTTACACAAACAATATAAAAGGAAGCAATTAACTTTATTAGACTTTAATTTTGAGTTTTTATTATTATTTTATGTTTTAACTTATGAATCTATAAAAATTTAATTTCAAAAAATCATGCAAAATTAATTGAAAGTCTATATGAAGTTTAACGTTCTTATGATTAACTCCAATTGATAAGTATAGTTTTAGAAGACTAAAAGTAGATATTCTTTAAAATGGGAATTATCATTAAAAAATTTTGGCTCTATCAGCTAATAAATATAATTTTAGTTCTATTAAAATAAGTATTTTGATAGACTAAATAGTTTAATTAATCAAGAATTGAATTTAAGATTCTTTTTATTTAATATCTATTCTTTCAGACGGATTATTATTTCCGATGAATATTTTAAGAATCATATTTTAGTTATATCCAAATATTTTTATATATTTTTAGGAAGAAAAAAAATAGTTAGTGTTGATTTTTATGGGTCTTAATTTCCAAATCTTAGTCAAATTATTAAAAATTTATTTGCTAAATAATAAAAAAATATTAATTTTTTTTTATTTTAAATTAATAATTTTCAAAAATTATACTAAAAAAATTGTTATAAATATACAAATTAGCTATATGTTTTATTAATTTATCAGTTTTTTAATCCAATAAATGTTTTTAAAAAAGTCATTCCCCATGATTTAAAAATTGTAAGATTTTAGGTCGAATTTTAATCATAAATAAATGAGCAGCATTCTCAATCAATAATTATTAAATAGTTTCAATTATTTTTATTTATAAATAAGATTAAGGCCTATATTCAAGACTTCAACAACCACAGGTTAGTCATCATATATTGTTTAACAAATCTATAGTTATTCAACTTAATTCAAGAAGATCGATCTTTAATCAGAGAAAGACTACATTGAAAACCTAACGTTTGAATTGAAGAGCTCGAGGGCGGCATTCAAAGTTTCTGATATCAAAAATTTGCCAGTCAAGCTTTCAGGACTAACTCCTAGGACTATCCAAAGACTATAATCATCCAGCAGATCAATCATGATTAACCAAAGATGAATAGCCCTCCCCAGTTTGTTCGAGTATCTAACCAGAACAGACACACTCCAGCATTTGGTTGGGCTCTTTTGAGAGAGCGATTAGTAATGTTTCCTAGATAGTACCCATAATCCAGGATAAGATCTTCAACTTTGCATAGACATATAAAAGCAAGGAGATTATATTTAAGACTATCAAGCTAGTTAAGAGAAGCGAATCGATCCCATTTAAAAAATTTATCGCCTTAAAGATTATGATTAGAACAACTTTCCTCAGAGAGCTCGAGCATAATCCAAAAGTTGTCTTCATTGATGAGGCCATTTTTTCACCAGCGGCTCAGCTTACTTATTCTCACCATTTTCTTAAATATTAAAGGTCAAAATCCCTAGCTCTGCATTACTAGCTGGAGTGTCTACCGAGCTAGGATTGGTGCATTACAGAATATACAAGTGGTCTGTGAGAAATCCTGAGTTTATCTAGTGTCTACCAAAGCTCAGATAGAATTTCGTCATCAAAGACTAGCTGTATTTATGGATAATCTCTCAGTGCACCGAAGTATGATCACCCATGATTGCATGAATTTTTTATTGAATACTCCAATCTTCAGTGTGCCATATTCTCCTCAATTTAACTGGATCAAAAGCTTCTTTTATACAGTTAAGCAGATTTCTTTTTATTTTTTTTAAAGAAAAATGCTTAGTAGACTAAATGGGAATTAAGGCCAAGAGGGAAGTAATCATGATGCTTTTTAAATAAAATAAATGAATTAGAAAGTTATTTACAATAATAGTAATAGTAATAACGAAAGTAGTAATAGTAAATCTAAAAAATAAATTTTCATCTTCATCTTCCTCCTCATCTTCATCGTTTTCATCACCAATATTGACTTTCTGCACCATTCTCTCTGCGACTTCTTGAACTCCTTCTTCATTGACGCCCTCAGTTGACCAGAGTTGCAACCCCTGTAAAAATAAAATGTTAGATATGTTTTTTGTAACTTACATTATTGATGGATGACACAGAGCACTCTGATTAAGTCATGTTTTAAATTACTTATTTTTCTATTTTATTATTTAATACAATTCATTTTATTTAAAAAAAAAACATCGTAAATGTATAAGAAGCTCAATCAAGCAAGTCGATAAAATGATTATTATTAATTCAGTGAATTAAGGGATATAAGAAATCCTTAGTGCATAATGACTATTCTTAAACTAATCATTAAACCATCATCTCTTGATTCTACTTGCTTAGAGGGAGTCATCTGTTAAATATTGATTATTTGCATTGTACCATCCGCTAAGCTCTTCCTCTGTTATAGTCTTGTTCTCATTCTGACTCTGCAAAAGTGGTCTCTTAACTCCTACTAGTCTCTACGCTATTTCAATTGACCTATTTTGGGATTTCTATCTGCCTAGTCTTGACCTCTGCTTCATCAAGAATATTGCTTTTCCAGGTTTTCCTAATTTAGTTAGTGAGTAAGAATTTAAATATTTACCAGATATAATCAATTAATCAAGATTTTAATCATAGTATTATATAATGATTTAATGAATAATATAATTAAAACCACACTCTATCCCTAACGATTAATGGATTAGAGATAGAGTGTGATGGAGTGTGTTTAAATATATAAATTATATTATCTTTTAAATATAACATTTCATTTTACATAATTAACATTTTAATTTAATAAGTAAATAATTAATTTATACATTTAAGATTTATAATTGTTAATGATAAGAAAGTTTTAAAATTAATCATTAAATAAGTGAAATATATTATATAGCAATGATGTAAATAAATTAAATTAAATTAAAATGTTAATTATGTAAAATGAAATGTTATATTTAAAAGATAATATAATTTATATATTAAAACACACTCCATCACACTCTATCTCTAATCCATTTATCGTTAGGGATAGAGTGTGGTTTTAATTATATTATTCATTAAATCATTATATAATACTATGATTAAAATCTTGATTAATTGATTATATCTGGTAAATATTTAAATTCTTACTCAGTCTCAAAAAATCTAACTTCAAACAAAGTGTTGCCTGAGGAGATCCTTGAACCACTCAGGAGTAACTTCTATTCAGTTTTGTTTAGATTATTGTGTTCCCTCGTTATATCGCACCTTATTTGCATGTTTCACGACTCCCTCTATGTAGTGCGGTTTTACTGTGTCAAGGATTGAGAAGAAGAAGCCACTCTCAAGTAGTAGCCCTAAATTTTGATCTAATTAGGGAAAATACTATAAAACTAGTTCATCTGACGTTGCATCTTGAGACAAATTCTTTACTGAGAGCTCTTAGTAAAACGGAACATGCATGCTGTGAATCTATTCTTGCTTTAGTGTTTTTTTGCTCATTTAGTATTGATCTTAAGAAAACGATTCTTGTTGACGAGTAATTTGGGAGAAACAAGTTGAGACTATAATATACATAGATTATCAGGCGAAATATCTTACGATGCTAAGTCATGTAGCGATATATGTGATCCTTCAATCTAAATCATTAGAGAAGCTCTTGACTTTTCACGAATCTATTTTCAAGATTATAGTCCTCCATCCTATAAATTTAGTTGTTGACTTGCTCTTAATTAGTTTCATTTTATAATAAGTTTAATTTAAATAGATGAGTATTATAACTTATTTAAGTTATTTCTTATGGTTTGAATGATAATAGGAAGTAATAATTATTTATTGTTAGAAAATTAATGTTGTTAAAAACAAATTCTACTTACTTTAAGTTAGATAAGGTCAAGGGATTTGTTTTGGAACAAAAAAGGCTTGTTCAAGATTTATATAATTTCTAAAAAATATAGAATAACTTATGATTAAAGATGATTAATAAATATTATGATTTGATTAATTAAATACAAAACTAGGCTATTTTAATTTAATTAGCGGATATATTAATTATTAATTAATTACTTGCTTAAATACTAAACAAGTGGATTAAAAATGCTTGCATATAAATCAAAGCAGCTAAAGAGGTTACACTCGCAACGATAAAAAAAAACAGCTCATTACAATCAAATCTGATGTCGATGTTTGTTCCTAAATATAATAAAACAGGTAGTTTAAAAAGAAAACTAAGTCAAATCACCATAATGAGTAAAAATAGAAGAGAAATCCAAAATTAAATGAATAATCAATAATTTACTTACAATATTTTAATGATAATTTTAATAAATATAATCAAACACTACTTTATCTAGAAATTTCATTGATTTTGAGATAGAGTGCGATAGAGTATTATAAATTACTCATATTATTTAATATTTAAAATGAATGAAATAAAGTTTTAAAATATTCTATTGTTATTTCATGTAATTTACTAATCTTAAATTGAGTATAATAATATAATCAAAATAAGGCAGATATTTTAAAATTATTTTGTATTAATTATTAAAATATTGATATAATTAAATAAACAATCTATTAATAATAAAAAACAATAGAATATTTTAAAACTTTATTTCATTCATTTTAAATATTAAATAATATGAGTAATTTATAATACTCTATCGCACTCTATCTCAAAATCAATGAAATTTCTAGATAAAGTAGTGTTTGATTATATTTATTAAAATTATCATTAAAATATTGTAAGTAAATTATTGATTATTCATTTAATTTTGGATTTCTCTTCTATTTTTACTCATTATGGTGATTTGACTTAGTTTTCTTTTTAAACTACCTGTTTTATTATATTTAGGAACAAACATCGACATCAGATTTGATTGTAATGAGCTGTTTTTTTTTATCGTTGCGAGTGTAACCTCTTTAGCTGCTTTGATTTATATGCAAGCATTTTTAATCCACTTGTTTAGTATTTAAGCAAGTAATTAATTAATAATTAATATATCCGCTAATTAAATTAAAATAGCCTAGTTTTGTATTTAATTAATCAAATCATAATATTTATTAATCATCTTTAATCATAAGTTATTCTATATTTTTTAGAAATTATATAAATCTTGAACAAGCCTTTTTTGTTCCAAAACAAATCCCTTGACCTTATCTAACTTAAAGTAAGTAGAATTTGTTTTTAACAACATTAATTTTCTAACAATAAATAATTATTACTTCCTATTATCATTCAAACCATAAGAAATAACTTAAATAAGTTATAATACTCATCTATTTAAATTAAACTTATTATAAAATGAAACTAATTAAGAGCAAGTCAACAACTAAATTTATAGGATGGAGGACTATAATCTTGAAAATAGATTCGTGAAAAGTCAAGAGCTTCTCTAATGATTTAGATTGAAGGATCACATATATCGCTACATGACTTAGCATCGTAAGATATTTCGCCTGATAATCTATGTATATTATAGTCTCAACTTGTTTCTCCCAAATTACTCGTCAACAAGAATCGTTTTCTTAAGATCAATACTAAATGAGCAAAAAAACACTAAAGCAAGAATAGATTCACAGCATGCATGTTCCGTTTTACTAAGAGCTCTCAGTAAAGAATTTGTCTCAAGATGCAACGTCAGATGAACTAGTTTTATAGTATTTTCCCTAATTAGATCAAAATTTAGGGCTACTACTTGAGAGTGGCTTCTTCTTCTCAATCCTTGACACAGTAAAACCGCACTACATAGAGGGAGTCGTGAAACATGCAAATAAGGTGCGATATAACGAGGGAACACAATAATCTAAACAAAACTGAATAGAAGTTACTCCTGAGTGGTTCAAGGATCTCCTCAGGCAACACTTTGTTTGAAGTTAGATTTTTTGAGACTGAGTAAGAATTTAAATATTTACCAGATATAATCAATTAATCAAGATTTTAATCATAGTATTATATAATGATTTAATGAATAATATAATTAAAACCACACTCTATCCCTAACGATTAATGGATTAGAGATAGAGTGTGATGGAGTGTGTTTAAATATATAAATTATATTATCTTTTAAATATAACATTTCATTTTACATAATTAACATTTTAATTTAATAAGTAAATAATTAATTTATACATTTAAGATTTATGATTGTTAATGATAAGAAAGTTTTAAAATTAATCATTAAATAAGTGAAATATATTATATAGCAATGATGTAAATAAATTAAATTAAATTAAAATGTTAATTATGTAAAATGAAATGTTATATTTAAAAGATAATATAATTTATATATTAAAACACACTCCATCACACTCTATCTCTAATCCATTTATCGTTAGGGATAGAGTGTGGTTTTAATTATATTATTCATTAAATCATTATATAATACTATGATTAAAATCTTGATTAATTGATTATATCTGGTAAATATTTAAATTCTTACTCAGTCTCAAAAAATCTAACTTCAAACAAAGTGTTGCCTGAGGAGATCCTTGAACCACTCAGGAGTAACTTCTATTCAGTTTTGTTTAGATTATTGTGTTCCCTCGTTATATCGCACCTTATTTGCATGTTTCACGACTCCCTCTATGTAGTGCGGTTTTACTGTGTCAAGGATTGAGAAGAAGAAGCCACTCTCAAGTAGTAGCCCTAAATTTTGATCTAATTAGGGAAAATACTATAAAACTAGTTCATCTGACGTTGCATCTTGAGACAAATTCTTTACTGAGAGCTCTTAGTAAAACGGAACATGCATGCTGTGAATCTATTCTTGCTTTAGTGTTTTTTTGCTCATTTAGTATTGATCTTAAGAAAACGATTCTTGTTGACGAGTAATTTGGGAGAAACAAGTTGAGACTATAATATACATAGATTATCAGGCGAAATATCTTACGATGCTAAGTCATGTAGCGATATATGTGATCCTTCAATCTAAATCATTAGAGAAGCTCTTGACTTTTCACGAATCTATTTTCAAGATTATAGTCCTCCATCCTATAAATTTAGTTGTTGACTTGCTCTTAATTAGTTTCATTTTATAATAAGTTTAATTTAAATAGATGAGTATTATAACTTATTTAAGTTATTTCTTATGGTTTGAATGATAATAGGAAGTAATAATTATTTATTGTTAGAAAATTAATGTTGTTAAAAACAAATTCTACTTACTTTAAGTTAGATAAGGTCAAGGGATTTGTTTTGGAACAAAAAAGGCTTGTTCAAGATTTATATAATTTCTAAAAAATATAGAATAACTTATGATTAAAGATGATTAATAAATATTATGATTTGATTAATTAAATACAAAACTAGGCTATTTTAATTTAATTAGCGGATATATTAATTATTAATTAATTACTTGCTTAAATACTAAACAAGTGGATTAAAATGCTTGCATATAAATCAAAGCAGCTAAAGAGGTTACACTCGCAACGATAAAAAAAAACAGCTCATTACAATCAAATCTGATGTCGATGTTTGTTCCTAAATATAATAAAACAGGTAGTTTAAAAAGAAAACTAAGTCAAATCACCATAATGAGTAAAAATAGAAGAGAAATCCAAAATTAAATGAATAATCAATAATTTACTTACAATATTTTAATGATAATTTTAATAAATATAATCAAACACTACTTTATCTAGAAATTTCATTGATTTTGAGATAGAGTGCGATAGAGTATTATAAATTACTCATATTATTTAATATTTAAAATGAATGAAATAAAGTTTTAAAATATTCTATTGTTTTTTATTATTAATAGATTGTTTATTTAATTATATCAATATTTTAATAATTAATACAAAATAATTTTAAAATATCTGCCTTATTTTTTTTATATTATTATACTCAATTTAAGATTAGTAAATTACATGAAATAACAATAGAATATTTTAAAACTTTATTCCATTAATTTTAAATATTAAATAATATGAGTAATTTATAATACTCTATCGCACTCTATCTCAAAATCGATGAAATTTCGAGATAGAGTAGTGTTTAATTATATTTATTGAAATTATCATCAAAATATTGTAAGTAAATTATTGATTATTCATTTAATTTTGGATTTCTCTTCTATTTTTACTCAATGGATAATCATAAAATTGATAAAAAGGTTGAAAAAATAGTGAGACTAAGCACAACTGTAATTGATGTCAGAGATTGTTTGCTAACAAAAGCAACTTTAACAGGCATTCCAAAGATTGTAATTCACTTACTAACTAATAAGCCTAAGAGGAGAAAAAAGCAGAAATACACCTGCTCTGCTGCTTAATCGAGAAAGACTTCTACTTCTAGGCTCTCATTTGAGAGCGATAGTGACAATAACTAAGAAGGGCTCTCTCATCAAGCTTAGTCATCTATGACTATAGTCATAACTGGCGATGAGAATAATATTATACAATAATTATTATCCTAAGATTTAAATCGTTTAGATTATAGGAGTGTTGGTCAACTCAATTGCGACTATCTAAGACACTTTGAGATCAATCGACACTTCATAATTTTTCTCTACGCCTCAATACGGTAACTTGTTGGTAAACGAAGCCCAGTCGCTGATATGGGAAAGTATCACTATGCTTCTCTTAGTTATAAAGAAAAATTCTTCAGGCTCTATACCAATACCGAGATTCAATTCCTTCACAAGCAGGACTACTAAATTAAACTCAGCAATGATTATTCCATTTCCCATATTGCAGCTAAAAAAAAGTTGAAGAATGTAATCGGCCTCATGTAGCTGGTCAAAGGCCCTGGTCATATTGGACTAGTCTATCCGTTCTAACCGTACAACTTTGGTGACTGCCAGAGAATATAGTATGATCCTGTGTTGGCCTAGTCATTCTTACAACAGTTAATAAAGGGTTTTCAGGATATTCGTATTCTTGGATATGTCCACAGAAAATTGAATCTTGTGAACATTATCTTGGAACCGAACTCTGAGGATTTAAGGATTGCGAACTTTGAGCACGCTAGTCTTATGACTTACCTAAAGTTGAAATCTTATACCTCCTCGAAATTTTATACTCCTATCAGGGGAGAGTTTGTCATGTGGAATCCTATGGTCAATGCTTACAGCGTGGCTTCTATAATAGTGCACTCCCATATTAACAGGAACTATTACGTCAATATCTAGTCTCATGATAAGCTAGTCGTGATTTGTGAGATAATTCACTATATTCCTCTCAGACTAGTATATCAAAAAGATCATTCAAGCGTTCTTTATGACTAAAGACACATGGTCATGGCTATCACTAAGTGAGATTACAGACCTGCTAGATCAAGTAGAGTTTAGTCAGATTAGACTCTCTTGAAGATACATACCCACTAATCATCGTAGTCACATAGTCACATGACTAACATATGTAGTCATCATTTAAAGATGAAACCCCTAATTAATAAAAAGATTAACTGAAGCAATATGACTAACTAAAATTTATGATTCAATCCTAGATATCCGCGCTTAATAAATTATTTATAGATAAATGTAATTAAATTCCAAAAGTTAATTATGTAATTGGCGCGGAAAAATTCCGCGCATATAATCAGCGAGGATAATTATCTGCTCACATAAAAATGGGTTTGTTTATATATGCATCTGCGAGTCCTAAAATATGACTATAGTCTCAATATTATATTAGTCTTTGTGGATTTTCCCTGAGAGCTAACTAGCCGGGGTTTTTAAAAACAGAGAACTAGAGAGGGACCAAACAATCAGCCAAAAAGAATACAAACATCCCTGGAAGGGGCAATTAGAAGTTGCACTGACCGAGATAACCTAGGGTTTGGGCCAACGTAGAAATGCCCTTACTACAAAGCGCGTAGGAACTCAGAAGTCATTGTTCGTCCGAGAGTACCTTGAAAGGTTTGATGTTAAATCATATAAACGGTTGATAACCTCCCGTAAATTAATTCAATGGCTAAAAATCATCATCATCATCATCATCATCATCATATTAGTCTTTAAAATTAATTTACTCATATATTATTAAATAATTATAAACATAAAAATATGCATTAATTTAATATTTTAATTTATTAGAGAGTATTATTCTTAAAATAAACCTATAAACTTTTCCAAATTATGATTATGAATAAACCACAATTTTACTATAAATGACTATAGTCATGACTAATTAGACTTAATCTTACATATAATCTTTTAATATTAAGATTAATACAATCATCTATTTTATAATTTTCGAATCATGGGTATTATTCCTTCATAATTTATAAATATAATTTATATAATTTTTGCAATAATTTTTAAATTGAACCAAGTTCTCAATTATGTAAATTGAATTCTCATTGTCATAATTTGAAAACAAACATTAGAATTTATTTTTTATACAAAGCTTATATTGCATTTTTTCTTTAAGCTTCTCAAAAATAAATTTTGCACAAATTTAATTTATATTAGATATGTCTTTAAAAAGTTATTTAGAAAATTGTATATCAACTTTTCAATGGATCAAGATCGAATTATTACAACCTCAAAATTAAAGAGATTTAAAGAAATTTGAATTTATAATTGATATACTATTTTCTGTGATATAAATCGCTATTAAAGAAAAAATGGTGTCTCATGTCTCCAACATGGTAAGATAGGCAAGTCTTTCTTTAAATCTTGTAAAAAGTCGATAAATTATTAGTTTTGTTAATAGTTAATCGAAGTTATTATGTTTTAATATTTGCGATTGCAGCCATAAAATTTACTACATACGTTATCTGAATAATTTCATGAATCTTTCCTATTCTATAATGTTTATTAATAAGATTATTGCTAAAGATTATTAAGAATATAGTGGAATTAGTCCAAGTATCAATTAAATAAAGTTTTTTTTTCAGATGAATATCTGAGCTTTTTTAAATAATTTCAATAAATTTGAATGAAAATATTGCCTAAGAGCTCAATATCTGAAACTATATATTTTAGGTAAATTACTCTTCTGATCACAGAGTTTTTTAAATAATCAAATAACTGCAATTTTTTAGTATAAAACTTAAGTTTTGATGTCTTCAATTACTCTTTTAAAAATCGGTTAATATTCCTAAAATAAGTGATTTAGCAATTAAAGGGATAAATAAATTGCTATTTAAATGAATTATAAGTAAAAATGTAATTAAATAAAATTAAGGCTGATTAGCTTAATATATTGTCATATAAATTGTTAAGTTAAACAGAGTAGTATATGCTTTAATATATAAAGTTATTAAGTAATTATTTTAAAAAGAAAAAATAATTTAGTAATGTTAAGTCTAAAAATAATTAATATTAAATAAAATTAAAATTGTTAATATTATCTTTAATTCAGGATTTAAACAATTCTATCTAGAAAAAAATTTTAGTTTTATAAGATATATATGCAGTTTATTTAGAATTTTTTTGATAAATGATTTTATAATAATCATAATTTATTATCTACAAATTAATTAAATTAAGAATTTTTAAGAAATATTTTCTCGAACTTAACAATTTAAGTTAATTCTATTTAGAATTATAGTTAATTACAAAAAGATATTGAGATTGATTATAAATAAAAATATATTATATTATGTTTTGCTATATTTATATTTGTATTTTCTTAATGTATTTATTAATATGTCTTAATAAAAAAATTATAGTTCATCATGTATACTGTCATGTCAAACTTCTAATAAACCTAATTATATATTTATTACCTAATCGTCAACATTTTAAAAGTATGCGATGCATCGGCAAGTTTTGGAAATTTGGCAATAAAACTAGAATATCATTACATTTCCTAACATAGTATTTAAAGTAATTTTAACTGATTTTAAATAAATTATTATACTATTTTAATTAAGTTTTAGTGATTAATAGAAACTTACTTCCTTTTCTTGTAGTAGGAAAGATTAAATATCTTTTCTAAGTTTGATTTCATCCATCTACTTTAGATAAAAATTAAGAATTATTTATTCTATAATTTTGAAGTATTGAGCCATAGAGTGGATCCTATTATTATTGAGATTTCCGTTTATATTAGGCAATTATTATTCTGTTTAATATTCTTTCTTAAACTAGTTAATTTAATATGATCTTTGATAAAGCCTGAAAATGCTTGTCTCAATTTTTTATTCTAAAAGCTTTTTAAATCTCTTATTAAAATTTCTACTTAAAAGAATCTTTCTTTCATTATAAAGGCTTCTTCTTATTATTAAAGGATGTCAGTTTCATTAGTGGTTGAGTCTTATTTAATTCTATTTAATATTGTTTTGACTTAAAATATTTTTTATTCAATTTAAAAATTTATGTAATAATTGATTTCAATAATTATTATTCAACCTTCCTTTCAGCTTATAATAAAGCCTCCCAATTTTTATTAAATAACTCTGTAAATGTGATTTAAAATTTCTAAAAAATATTACAAGCTTTGTTAATAGAGATAAACGATAAACTATTTAATTCTAAATCATTTTCTCGCTAATAAAATAGATAACTTTACAATTCATAATTTTTATCTGTTACTTTTTTAGATTATGATAAATAATATTCTGTATTGTAATTTAATATAATTTTAGCTTTGCCATTTATAAACTGTAAAAAATAAAGTAAAATATTATAAGGGAAATACATTCTTAATATAATTTCACGTATTAGTAAAAAGGGCATATATTTTTTTTATAGAAGTATTATAAGGAAATAAAAGTTATTAAACAAATAATCAATTTTACATAATAACAGAAAAAAAATAAGGCAAAGAAAAAATGATAAATATAATATAATTTGTTTTAATAAAATATAGTATCTTGTAATAAAATCTGCATAGAATCCCATGAACAAAATAAAAAAATAATAAGAATAAAAAATAATATAAAATAAAGATAATGAATAAAACCTGCAAAGAATACCACAGAAAAACTGAAAAATTAATAAAAATAAATATAAATATAGTTTGATGGATAATAAATTAAGGTAAGATAAATGAGCAATTATTAAACAGTGTTGAATAATAAGCAAAATTTTATTCTTTATCATTATTACTTTCAGCTCTTCTCTCTTGCTTATTTGCTTCATTTTCCATTTCGGTACTGTTGGTTTTCCTACCCTTCAGTTTTAGCACTTTTTCTTATTCTCATCTCTTGGTCAACTGCTTCTTACCCTGTCTTTCTCCCTGAAATCTTAGGATCATCTCTGGGTTGAGTTTAGACTAGTTTATATTTGCCAATTGCTCTTGCTGTATTTCCGTATTTTCTCCACCGTATACTGTCAGTGTAAATAGGTATTCCTCTACTTCTGCTCCTTCTTCAATTCTTTCACTGTATCTCCCTTCTTACTCTTCAAGAATTATTTTGATTTGCATTTTAGATTCGTTTTTAAGAACTAACTCGTTCCATATGTTGATCTATGAGTACGTGTTTGTGTTCTGACTTCCGTTCTCCTCAAGCTCCGCCTACTATAGCATTTCGTTTCTTCTCTCTCTCTCTGATTATATCTGCCGTCTTTTTTTCTACCGTAATTCCTGACTTCCTAATCTCAAACTTCATTAATTCTACTTCAAAGTTTAACATCAGGTAGTACCTTTACTTGCTTTATCAGTCCTTAACAAAAGTATTAAAGATAAGTTTCCCTACAAATTTCAGTGCCAGATAATTTGTTATGAGAATTGCATCACTTAGCAATCCTCTGGATTTGTAACTTAGTTAGTCTCATGTTTGAGGAAAATCTTATTAGTTCTGTAGTTCTTTCCCATTATCTCAATTACGATCGTGTAGATCTGTGCTTAGTAATTTTAGATAAGGGCTAAGATTCATACTTTTTAACTTGAATAAAAAACTTCAATGGCTAATGACTCTTTGAAAACCCTTTGAATTACCCAATTTCTTCAACCCTTTTTGCTGCTTTGGCAACTTAATGGAATTATGATGCTCTATACAACTTGTTGTTCTCTCAAAAATTGATTTTATTCCAGCTTCCAGTTTGTTGATACAATTGTTTTCTCTGCTTGCACAACTCCTTAGTCATTCAGGACTAATGTTGAATATATCATTTGTGACGTCTTTTATTCACTGAATTAGACTTCCTAAAACATATTGTTTTCCTAAATTTGTCTCATTGGGATCAAGTCCTCATATATACAAATTTTATTTATCTTTTTCCGGTGATTTTCTTGTTTCTCTGACAATAGGTCCCTTTCTCTTTTTCATCTTTCCCTTGCTTATTCTATGTCATGAAATATTCCCACTAAGGCCTTCTTGAGCTTGTTATTGATGCTGGGCAGCAATCTATAGTAGTCATCAAAGCAGTTTGAGTGACCCAGCTCCTTTAAGTGTAAATTATTTTATCAAATCATTATCAAGTTACTTCTGAGAAGTCAATTAGATTATTGGATTCATCTAGTCTGCTTGAACACAGTCAGGTCAATCCTCATGTATTTTGAACCTTATCCTTTTTGCTTTGGTTTCATTTATCTTTTAAATTTTCAAATCTTTAGTCTACTATTAAAGCCCATTTGCTTGTTTAGCGAAATTTTATTATATCATTCTTCTTTAATCCGAGAATATTCTTAGACTTACACCTATCTCTTTGATTTCCTTTACTTTCAACCACAATTGGTCCTTCTGGTTAATGTTGTAATCTCTGAAGTTCAACTTCTTGTTGCCATAGCTTTGGTGTGGCTAGTTTTGGTATGGTATTTATCCTTATACACTTCCTTCTTGTTAACTTCTTTTCTTAAAATCAATAATTAGATTCTCTATTTTTATTTAATTTATTCTGAAATTTAATTCTTATTTTCTTTACATTCTAATATTTATACCTCATGTTTTTTAATTAATATTTTTGGATGTTCAGATTTTTCAATCTAGTCTTTTCCCTTGATCTGTTATCTTTATACATATCATACTATAAAGAGTTTTTAATTTTCTAGAAGTAGCTACTGTTTTTAAGTCCTCTTATTCATTCTTCTTGCCAAGCCGTGTTTGCATAGTTTCTTATTGTGTTTTGAAGTTCAAATCTATTAATCTATGGTCTCTCAAAACTTTGTTAAATCTCATTGAATTCTCAGGTTCATTCATTAAATTACAGTTTTTCATGTGACTTGATTACACATAAATTTTGTGTTTGTTACAGTAGTGGCTCATCCCATAACTTACAATAGTCCTTCCATAATATATTGAAATTATAGTGTCCATCGCATCTTTATTAAGAATAGATTTTTTATTCAATTTTTAAGTTCCTACATCTTTTCCTAAATTTGGTTATTTGTTTCTTTAATTTTTATTTAATTCTCTATATTATAAATACTATCTCAATACTCTTCAGACTTTGTTGTTCTATTATTTCACTAGTCCCACTTTCATTAAGTTGTGTGATGTAGCGAAGTATTCTAATTGAGATATCTCTAAAGATTTTATATGCTATTTTTAAAGCTAAGTCTCAGCTTTATCTTTTTCATCTAGATAAACGTAGCCTTTTGCTACCAATGATGTGTATTTGTATAATATGAGGGATATAATTTGGAGAACCATATATGTATCTCAAGTCGTTGCATCTATTGATCTAAGAAGGTTTTGGTAGAAGTAAGTTTAATTTTTTAAAATCATCCCTATCCAATTATATGTTTATCTCAAGGTCCTAAACCTAATCTACTCTTTCAATCCCATTAATGTGTAATACCCCCTTGAGGAACTGCTAAAATTTATTTTCTTATATTTTTTAAATCTCTCAAATCATTTTAATATCAAAGTAACATGCTTTATCTCATTAAATAGTTCTTTATTAATGAAACAGTGACAACTCAAATCATAGTTACCTATCCCATTTGCTTCATAAAATACATTTGATTTTGAATAAATATTGCTCATTTTGTTTTAAATTATTATATTTATTTCATTTTTAGTTGCACTTATTTATTTAATGAATCATAGCTGTTGCATCTCTATGAAGTTTTTTAGTATAATTATAATTGCTTGAGTTTACCCAATGATAGTAACAGCTATGATTCATTAAATAAATAAGTGCAACTAAAAATGAAATAAATATAATAATTTAAAACAAAATTAGCAATATTTATTCAAAATCAAATGTATTTTATGAAGCAAATGGGATAGGTAACTATGATTTGAGTTGTCACTGTTTCATTATTCTAGCAGTTCCTGAAGGGGCCGTTACCCTATTTTATTAATCATATTGACAACTTTGAATACTTTCGAATCAATCATAAACACAGTTATTTTCTAGTTTGGTTTAAAGTTTAGTGTTATTATTAAATCCTTGAAATATTCTAACATTTTAATTATTTTCTGTTTTTTTTTTACATTGATGATGATATCGATTTCAAACGCTAACAATTTTCATTATTGTATCAATTATTTTAACTCTATTTGAGAGTTAATGATTTCTTGCAGATAAATGTTAAAGAGCATTGGAGATTATCTACTTCCTTATGTTACTCCTTTTTCTGCTTTAATTACTTTTTTTTCACAAACTATCTTGTTGTCCCTGTATAGTTCTTCAATCAATCAGACAATTATCTATCTTGTTCATATTCTACTCTTTGTTATAGGATTTATTGTTATTTGTCGAATGACGATAAAATAGAGAAGTGACCTCGACCACTTCTCAACTCACCAATTACGCGGTTACGCCTTTCTAGACAGAGTTATAAGCTTTTTATTGATCTATAAATAAATAGCTTTTCTGCACTTACTCCTACTCCTTAATTCTTTTGATATGATCTATAAGTCTAATAAGATTTGGGCGAGTCTTTTTGTTTTTTTTTTAATTCATTTTGGTAATTTCCAGTTTTTACCACTCCCTTTTTTACTCCTGTAGTTCGTTTCCTATCACTTTTTCGATCATTTTGCTCAGATGTAAATTTATCATTAAAGGTATAGTATTAATTTCGGGGTATTATCCTTCTTAGTTTTTGCTCAAAATGACTAGTCTTTTCTCGTTCAGATATTTGGGGAATCTTCCACAATTAATTCATTCCGCTATATTCATGCTGAATACCTATTTGAGCTAATCCAACTTCGCTATCATATTACATCAAATCCGTCTTTTCCTATTACCTTGCATTCCGTTATATTTTGTACAACATCTGCATCATTGCAGAAATTTTGTGTATTTAGTTCATTAATCATTGCTGTGTTCCCTTGTTTTACTTATTTTTGTCTCTCCCCCTTACTCCTGTTATCTTTAAAAAGTTGATTGTAATGTTCTACTATGATTTACATGGTCAGCTCTCCTTGCAGCACCCTTAGATTTATTACAATTAGGCATTTTATTGGCTGTGCCTATTTTTTGTATTTTGTTCATCTCGTTACTAAGTAGAAGAACCTTTTAAATTCGTTTCTTCCCAAGCAATGTACCATATCTCTAATTTTCTCCTTCCATTATTGCTCCTAAGTGTGTAGGTATATGCTGTTGTTGCTAGATATGTTATTCTTAACAGCCCATTATGGAAGTTGTTGTTACCAACTCTTAGTTTTGACTTGTTTTATTAATTGTTTGTTCCAAATCTTCTGCTTTTATCTCTTTATCTTCCACTATAAACGTTTCCCAACATTGCTTTCTAACATTTGATATGCTTATCGTCTTCTCTCTATATGTCATCTTCAGATCGTTTTAATGAAATTTAATCTTTAGATTTTACTTGTAGCAATTTAAGGTCTGTTAATTGGTTTAGGTCCACTTGAATTTATTCTAAGTTCGAGAAAATCTAATCATATTAATTTCCTCTTGTGTGAGTCTCCACTCCTTTTGGTATTGATACTTTTAATCTTTCTTTCTTCAGTCTATTTCTCAGTTTTTTAATGTGGAAGTTAAAATCACCCAAAACTTTTAGTCTTTGTTTGTCACACTTTTGTTTCATTGATCTGATTATGTATATTACTCTGTTTTATATTTACATCCTCATTTAATATGAAGTTATGTATAAGGTGATTATATGAAGAGGGTCACCTTCCACATTAAGAATATTCCATGTCAAGTATTGAAATAAAGTTTTATTGTCTTCATTTAGAACTTCGAATTATTGAGATTCTAGCTAATTGGGTTTGTGTTAAATTTGATATTATTACGAAAACCTTTTTAATCTCGTTTCTACGAGGCCTATGAAGTCTGGCTTTTTTTCTTCTATCTCTCATCATTTGGTCTTAATTCAATTTTGAGTTCCATCCTTTCACGTTTTGTAAACATATTTTTAGTTCTGAAAATTGCGCCGCTATTTGTCTCTTGTTTTTTATTACTTCTAATCTCCTTTTACTGAGCTGATTCTCTTCAAATCTTTTATTTCTTCTAATCAATCCTTCAGCTTTTCTCTGTGCTAAAAAGAAATGAATATGTAGATTATTTTCTATTGGAATAAAACATTTAGAATTCTTTTAATTATTATTAGTAAGAACTAGAGCATTAATGTCTTTTAGCTTTGATTATCTTAAATCCGTCTTGAATATTCAAAATAATCTTAGATTATTCTTTACTAAAATTGTTTAGGTGATTTCTACACTTTTCATATATACTAGAGGCTTCCTTTACTTTCCGATATTTTTTGCTTTTTCTTCCATCTTGTTACAGCTGAGTTCTTCCTATCATTTTATTTTATAAATTCTAAATAATATTAGTATTATATATAATTAAGTATCTTGAAATGAAATCAGCCAAGGATAACACGAACAAACTGAAAATATTTGAAAATAATTAATATATGAAATAATAACTAAGAACCAAAATTAATTAAAAATTGGCAAATCAAATGCGGTAATTATTCAGCTAGACAAGTGGCCAACCAATCATAATTTTATTTATAATAGGAAATTGATAAATAAAAAAAATTAATGATTAAAAATCAAAAATTAAAATACTATTATTACTATTACTTCTAAAGATTGAAGCTAGAGCAAATACAAAGTAAGTTAAAGCAGTTGAGGCCGAAGGAAGTGGCCCCAGGAACAAGCCAGTACAACTATTACTGCAAAAACAGAAGCTGGCGCCAAAGAGCTTAGTTCTCTAACTACAAGGTGAATTACTGATGACGGCAACTCCAATGATCTCGATGCCTACGAATTCAAGAAAACTACACAAAACTGCAACATTGAAAAGTGCATCGACAACATCAGGAAAACATATGATAAGGACAAAGAACAATAATTAAATTATCAAACTACCGATCATACTGGAGGTATGGGATGTGCCGCCTTGGAGAATACCTTAGTTGCAGGTAGGGAGCTAACTGGCAGTCTTCAGTGTACCAGCAGAAGTCTTTGAGAAACCTTATGTTTATACCCAACTGACTAATTTAAGGTATAGTTTATTTAATAGTAATAATAGTATTATATATTAAGTCTAGAATTTTTGATTTCACTTACCTTTAGCGATTATCTATCTATCTATTTATCTAATTAAAAATTAAAATGTAAAACTTGTTAAACAAAGAGGAACCATTATTGCATTTACAAAAATTATGTAAGTTACAATTGAAATATCTAAATTTATCTTAATACTCTTTCATAAATACTACAGAGACTTGTTGGGTAAAAGACGTGGCTTAAGCATGAGAAGAAAAAAAAACTAATTCACACAGATGGAGATGTATATGAAGGTGAGTGGAAAGTTTTTATTGCTATTTAATTTAATCCAAATGCTTAATTTTATTATTAATTTTCATTTTAATTAAAGCTTTCTTATCATTTTTCATAAATGGGATAAGAAGACTACCAGTTTACATAAACGAACAAGGGAAAGAGGAGAAGAAGATTTCTCAACAGACATTTGAAAAAACTTTTGAACATTAAACTTCAAACTCATGAAATTCAATATTTTAAAACCAAAATTTTTATTTACAATAAAACAATTGGAAGAATATAAACTAATTTTAGGCAAGGACTGACAATAGCCAACAACTCGAATTTTACCAATTTTTGAGAGAAACAAAAGGATATGTGTAAAGAAATGAAAGATTTGCAGAAAAACAAAGATAAAAAAGGAGAGAGCTGGCCATCAACAATAGAAGATAGTTAAATAAGAGTACAATTGAATACAACATTTGCCTTTAGAACGTTAGAGGATTAAATTATAAAATGAAGCAGGACTAGATATTGTAGGAGTACATTCAAAATTGGAAAATTATAATTAAATAAATTAAAATTAAAACAAATTAGTGGCATTCAAAGTTATCCATTTTAAAAGATCTTGGGCTCATTCTATAGAGAATTCAAAATTAGAGGGACTTTACTATTGCAATAATATTATCTCATCCATGGATCAAGATAAATTGACTTTAATTAAACACATCTAACTAAATTCATTGAATTATACCCTCACATTAAAGTCGAGTTATCTCGCTCCATGGATGCAATAAAATAGTACTGCCAATAGTAAAGTCCAGCTAATTTTGAATCTTTATTGAATAAGCTCAAGATAGTTCAAATTGGCCAACTTTAATCGCCATTAATTTGTTTTAATTTTAATTATATTAATTATTCTCAATTTCGAATGTATTTCTTCAATAATGAAAGAGATTGAAGGCAAAAGACCTGATTACATAGAGTTAGTGGAAATTAGACTTCAAAGACTAATAGTAATTAACAATTAGAGAATTACAAAGACTCAGTTGACAAAGAATGATAGTACTAAATAATGGAAGGTATGATATGAAAACAATAAAAAAGCTAAGTTAATTTGTGACTTGGACGATTTTAAACTTGGGAGGATTCCATTTTCTCATAATCACAACATATATACTTATATAAATGAGGAAGTACAAGAGCTATAAAACAGATTAATATTCATGATAAGGTCTCTCAAATAAAAATTCAAAAAACAGAGAATGATAGTGATGGGAGTTATTAACTTCAATATCAAAGAATCAGGGAAGAGAAAAAACAAAAAGGGTTTGAGAGAGTCTATTACCGAAGGAGTGGTAACCTACCCAAAAGGGAAAAAATTAGATTTAATATTCCCAAACGTGGAAACAGTTAGTTGGGAGGAAAGCTTATTATTAAAAACAAATCATATACTGATGAAAGTTAAATTAAAATCATATATTAACATGATGATTTAAGGCTAACTGATAAAGAAAAATCAATATGAATTATAGATATTAGAATTCAATGTTAGATTAAATATATAGAGGAAGGAAGAGAATAAACACAGAAAGATTTAGATGAGCCGATTAAAAAATATTTTATAGAAAATACTGGAAGACAGACAAAAGGAAAGAATTGGTACCAACGATCACTGAAGTGGGTGATAAAAAATAATGGAAAGAACTCCAATGACAACTATAATGACAACAAAGTAAAATGGAAAAAGCAATAAGTGATCTGAGTGCTTGGACAATAATGACATAAAAGGTTTTTTTCTACATGGTAAAAGAACAAAAAAAAAGTTAGTAATAGTCATAACCAATAGAGGGGATTGCAAATAAAGAAAAGATAGTGGAAGAAATCGAAGAAATGCAATAGGAATAGTGAATAATTACACCTAGCTATTCAGAGGCAACAGAGACCCCAAATATAAAATAAATACTAAAAGGGTTATAATAATGTAAGAAGAATAGGAAAGTTACATATTCTATGAAGAAATATAAATAATGAAGAGCATCAAAGAATGAAACTTTAACAAAGCGATAGGGCCAGATGGGCTTGATCGAAAATTGATACTCAAATCTAAGAAGATGTGCAAGACAGTAAGCTATAAAATAGCTGAATGGATTAATACAAAGTAGATACCTGAATATATAAAATGGTAGGCTTATATTACTCAGCAAGAATCAAAATAAATAATATTCATAGATAAACAACACAAGACCAATAATAATAATCAATTCATATCTTGTCAAAATAATGGACAAGGTCATAAAAACAAAATCAACGATGAAAAGAGTGACTTACTAGAAACTGGAAATTATTAGATTGGGTTAAAAGAAAAAAAAGCACACATATAAATATGACAAGAAGGGTAGATCATATAAAATAATAAAGAAGAAAGAGCAAACAAAGAGAAGCATACCTTATGATAGATCTCTAAAGGCATATGACTCTGTCTGGAAAGACGAGTTATAATAAATTCTAAAAGAGAGAAAGAGAGAGAGTAGTTAGTTAGATAACAAGGATATTTCCTAAATTATTGAAATGCTATACGAAGGAAACAAAATAAAATTTGAAGGAGAGGAAATAATCACTCAACTAGAAATATTTTAATGAAGTAGACTTTCATTTATGTTATTCAATATTTACTTACAGGATGTTCTGTATTATCAATAAGAATTAAAATCATTAATCAAGTAAGGAAAACTAATAGCCTTTGCAGATGATATTTTAGTAATATCAAGGACCCTCAACAATTTAAAAGAGTTGTTGACAGTTTCAGTGAGATTGAAAACTCTCATAACCTGAAACTTAATACAAAAAAAAGTCTTCCTTAGCGATTCAAGAGCATTTGAAAAAAAATTACAGATAGAAGGTATAAAGATAGTGTAAGAAAAAAACATACTTAGGATTTAACATATGCTTTTTAAACATGCAAGTTCTGTTGAAGAATACATGGAATGTAAATATAAGGAATAAATAATTCTATTAGAGACTAATTTACTAAAGCAATAGAACAGTTAGTAATACGATAATGATGGCGCAAATCAGATATCTAATAATTTACAAATATCCGCCTTTAGTGGCATCAGGATTCATAAATGTCGAGGAAAATCGAAAGATGGAGCTCAATTAAAGATAATTGCATTTAAAACACTAATAGCCATTTCAATAAAAATATAAAGAAATTAAACTTAAACAAAGGAAACTATCAAATGCGAAATAATAAGAGACTTAGTTCAGAAGATCTTAAAGAAGAATGAATCTGAAATTAGATCAGATTCAAAAGCCAAAAAGAATAAACGATTAAATCAAGTAAAAGAGAATGGAACTTCAAAAAAGAAGAAAAACCTTTTTAACTAAAAATTTCACGGATACTATGATTGCAGAAAATCAAGGAAAAGCTATTATCAACTACGGATTGAGTAATTTTTGTAGTGTCCACAAGTTCTTAGTAGATACAAATCCCATGAAGCTTGAAATTTGATAAATTAACCAAGTGACCAAACAGGATTAACTAAAATACTGAGGGAGAATAGATTGTTTTACATAAAAAGTCACAAATAGAAAGAAATCATAAATAATGTGATATGGTTAGATCAAATGATTTGAAAACTAGAGTAATATCAGTACGACTAACCAATTAGAACCTATTTAGAATGATATACCTCAAAAAAAGAGGAAACGATTTTGATGAGAGTATAATGGAATAATAATAGCATTATATTAAATATGCAATTAAAACACATGAGTAGTTTAAAAGGATGAGAAATTAGAGAATTGTAATTAATTAATAAAAATTAGAAATTGGCAAATAAAAGTGAGAAGGATGGAACGACTTTGTCTAGAGGGAAGTTCCAAGAGGAGTATTAGAGCAAGAATTCATAGACTATGAAGGGAGATTCAACCAGATCAGGAGCAGAAGAGTATCTATTAAGAATGATACTAAGCCAATTCAGGATGAAAAGGAACCAGGAATAGGATCAACAGACCAGAACAGAAATGTTTAATCAAAGGTTCAACTCATTAAACTTGACAA
This sequence comes from Oxytricha trifallax, assembly GCA_000711775.1. NCBI lineage: Eukaryota > Ciliophora > Spirotrichea > Sporadotrichida > Oxytrichidae > Oxytricha > Oxytricha trifallax. The sequence goes on from ARYC01000049.1 coordinate 125,792, forward strand.
TAACAAGGAAGAGGACGGGCATCACAGATTGATCTAAGAAGCAGAATAGAAGATATGAAAGCGGGGAACATCCTTAAAACAGAGGGTGATAATTCTCTAACTTTGACACCTATATATGCTTCATGGTATTTTTAAAGTTGTGATTTAATCTTGAATTAATTAAACTTACACAAAGTATTATTATAATGCTACTAATAATTAGATTTAGAGTCTTGTAATGAAAACTAATAATCACATTGGATAATTTGAAAAACAATAATAAGTATTGATTTTTTATTTATAATATGAAGGCAACTCCAACAAATTGAAGTAAATTTATTGAGAAAAAATAAAAGTAGCAAAATAATGCGGTTCGTTTGCCAATAGTTAGCTTTACAATTTTTTTTTTCTTTCGTTACAAATTAAATGGTGTGAAAGTTTTTAATTTTTATCCATCAAAAACGAATATTTATAATAAAATTTGTGATGTTGTTGAAGTTGTTCAGTAGATTAATGGGCTTCCAGAAGATAATTACCTTTATTACTCTCTTCAGGAACCTTCATCGTTGAGAAGATACCTTTTAAACTCATGATGCTTGCTTATGTTTATAAATATTGGATCACTTATTTAATCCTTTCCCTTAACAGTCAAGGAATAAATGGAATTATTCTTAAATAAAAATAAGTTAGGTAAAAAAAACTAATCTAATTTTATACCTTTCTAGTACACATAAAGCCAGACTGCTATTCTGCTTTATAATATGGTTCTTTCTCTCAACTACATAAACACGAATTAGTTTACTTTTAATTTTTATAATTTAAAAGGGAAAAGCAGATCATATTATTTGATTTAGCAAAGAACTAAGAGAAAAACAAGACAAGGCCATTCAAGTAGAGGAAAAATTTCAATAAAAAAATAGCAATTCTTTTTAAAGGAATTTTATGATAAAAAAGGAGTAAAAGATGAATAGTTTAATGATGAATTAAATACTTTACCTGCTTAACTTTAAGATACTTTTCAAGCAATATAATGTCCAAGAAGCTTAATATAGTGAAGACAAAGTCTTAGGAGTTAAATATAAACAGAAAATGAGCATATAATTATGAAATTTTTAATACAATTCTATAAATTAAAATTATATCACTATTAGAATTAAAATGAATAAAATAAAAAGTAATAAATTTATAGATTATCGATTATATTATGAAAAATGTTCATAATTTTACTAAAATATATTTAATTTTGAATTTTACATTTTTTAATTACTAATAAAAAAAAGGTTAATTCTAAAAATCTTTTGAAGTAAAAACTTATGTAAACATAATAAAATTGCATTGTTTAGAACTTTTTTAAAGGTTTTGTGTACCAAAATGACAATACTTACATCAAATAATTTTTTTCTATTAATATTTATAATTTAAGATGGTAACTTTTAATTTTTTTTTTCTATTTTTAACTCTTAATATATATATTCTCTTTTATTATATTTTATTAAAAATTTTGTTTAATCAAATAATTATTATTGAAATGAGTATATTAAAACCCAAAAGCTATTATTTTCAATTTTTTAAACAATAGAAATTGATTGAAATACAATTACATGTAACTTAATAACATTTAATTCACTTCACAACGCCAATCTCTTTCTCTCTCTTTCTCTCAACGTATTAAATTGATCCATCCTCTTGTTGTCAAATCCTTGAAGTCGTCGCTTGCTCCATCCATATATCTGAATTTCTTAGTTTCACTGGTCAATGACTCCACGGTAGTTCTTGTAAGAGCAGTCTTAAATCTGAGGAGAAACTTTACGGGGATGTGGCGTGAGCTCATCATGAGCTTGACCAAATCCTTGCCTATTCGTTAAACAATTGTTTTTCTTCTCTGTTTTATGAGCATATCTATCATCTTCTTGATATAGTTCTAGTTGAACTTGATACCCCTATCGGCAAGGTCCTTCTCTACAGTAGTCTGAAAGTTTTGCCAAAATATTAACTACCGTGCTGATTTTGCCTCAAAGTAGGCCCAGTCGAGAGCGATCATCGCCTCAGTGTGGTGTATCTCGTCGATCCTACTCAAGTACTTTGTGTGATAAGGTTGCACCTTCAGTTTGTCCATGTCAGCTCTCAGGTCCAGTATCTTACTCTGTATATCCAGGTCGCTCCTAGATGCTCGTCTAGCTGGTCGAATTAGCAAATTTTGAGAACTTTTACATCGGGATTTTCTTATAGTGATTTTTCTACATTCCTTGTTACAGGCAAATTGAACTTTTTTTTATATTTATAATGAACTTTAGCTAAATAAAACCTCAATCGAGAGCTCATAATTTGTTATAGTGAGTCACAAATCCTACACAGCCAGCTGTTCTCCTTTTAGAGATAAGGAGTCATCTTCATTGCAACATGACGATAGCAATAAAGAATACTCAAAAATTTCTAAAAGTTTTTGTATGGCCCAAAATCTTTCTGATTGTTTAGGTATTTTCTCAATCCCCTATGAGTAATCTTTCACTAGCCTTGCCGCCAAAGAGACTAGTAGCACGGCTAGAGAGCAGGGTGTGTGGAATCTTTAATTAGAAGGTATTGAGTAAAATTTATATTGCACCAAAGCATTATAGATTTCGCTTAGCAGAAAGCATTAAAGTTTAGTGCTTTTGCACAAGAAGGATATATATAGTTGAAGCCAAGGCACCCATGGAATGCTATTTTATTTAGCTTCGCTGTTAATGGTTGCAAGCAAATAGGACAGCCAATGTGACAGTTAAGGCTCTGTTACCACTACTTCTTTAAATATTGTTTATTCGTTTTGTTTGTAATTGGCGCTATTTGGGTATCCTTCCATTGGGGCCCCAATCGGACACGCATTAACTTAGCTGACTTATCGGATCTTTGTAAATTCTGTCCTGGTAACAGCCATCAATGCTATATTAGCTGGGAGTAGCGGCCTCAAAGCACAAGTCTTATTATAGGTATGTTTTTGCTCCTTCCCTAGATATGGTGTTAAGAACTAAGGCTTGAATCTTACCTTAATAGAAATGCTGAGACATTTGTGGTTGGATCGAAGATGTTTCCCATGTTTGGTAATGTGTAGAATCATAATGAGAAAAACCAATACGGCGCCCTCCATCTTCCCTCTCAATAATAAACCCCATTCAAAGCCTGGTCAACATTAGTTCCATAGCGGCCGTGGAGCACGAGCTCAAGATACCACTTACTATCCCCAGAAGGCTTCATAGTCTCTGTTAGTGAAATTTATTTTATCAATAAGAATGCTCAGGCGCTTTTTTAAAGATGTCTTGCTGAGCAAGAGATAATTTTACTTAAAATTTTAAAGCAACAACTATGGGTTGTCTTGCTGATTGAGTTGGGGTGTTAGAGTTAAGAAGCAGTTGGTTTATCTGTTGGATTTGAGTGTTTTTTAGGGATTCAAAAGTATTATTATAGTGGTTTGAAGATTTATAATAATTAAATAAGAGATCTCGTCATTTTTGTACTATTACTACTACTACTATCTTGTAAATAATAGCTTTGGTGTTTTATTGATTTTAAAATATTATTTATAAAAATATGTTAGTATTTTGTTTGAGATGATATAATTTGTTATATTTTTAATTAAATTAAATCATAAAAATTGTTAATAAATTTAATTTAATTTGAGAATCTTCATTCAAACTAAATTCAATTTAAAATAGGTTAGACTATAAAAATTTAGAGTAAAATAGCCACTTATCAAGAAAAAACTACTAAAAATGAATGATTTCTAATTTAGTAACCAAGCTTGTATTTAAACTAATGCAAAAAGTACTGAAATAGAATAAAGAAATGAGTAAAAAAGTAATAAAGTGGGAAGTATAAAATGCCAAAAGCTAATATATAATATTATGACTAAGAAACTTCTAATCCACAATTAAAATTTTTAATGTAGAATATATCGTGGAACTTTAATTTGGCTGAATAAAAATCATATCGTTGACCTATATGAAATGATTACACATTAGCGTCAAAATGACATTTAAGGAAGATAGATCATAACTCAATAGATATTAAAAATAAAACTATTGTAAATTTAAAGAAATTAATTGAAATAATCTCTAAACTCTAGAAAATATGAAAGTATATAATTACGCGCCTATAATAGACCACTTAAGCATAGGCATATCAATCCAATGCGAAATCAGAGAAAAAATAAGGAAAAATCACTTTACCAAATCCATTACACTTTTTTCACAAATTTTGTTAAGATTAATTAAATCAAAGCTATTAAAAGCTTATTTTGATTTTTAACAATCAAATTCTTATTATTAACTTACAAGCGCAAAATTATTTTAGACTTAACATCAAACAATTCTCCAATAAATAAATTAAATCAGCACATAATAACCGATTTGTTTACTTCGTAGACTATCGGACCAATTAATGCTATGAAGTCATTATTGAAAACACATATTCAAGAAATTTTGGAAAGTCTGCTAGAGGAGATGATGAATTATCAAAGTTTTACGCAAAATGAATAAAAACGATAGTTATAGGATAAGATTAACTTAACAGACTTTTAATGCCTCAATAATTTGTTATTAATTGAAGAGATGAATTTTAAAATCTATTGAAGATAACATTAAAAATTAATCACCTTCATCAATTAGTATAGTTACTCTCTTAAGATTGTTTATGAAGTTTATCCACTATTTGCACAAATATATTCATGATAATCAAATTTAGCTTAAGGAATTAAAAGAAAGGTAAAATAAAATTGAAAGCCAAGGTGATCAATAATAAAAGGAGTTGAAGAAAAGTAAAATAGACATAAAATATTTCCAAAATAATTATATAATATTTAAATGCATTTTTACTGAACAGCTAATATATATGAATAATTATTTTGAAATAGTTAATAATAAAATCAAGCAATTCAAAAGTAGAATCATAAAATATCTAGTAAATCAAATTCAAGTCATTTAATTGATTTTAGCTGAATATATTATTTATTCACATTTCTGCTAAATAATAACATTTTAAACAAATCTTATCAAAGAAAAATAATGTCGATAACATCTATGCACTTTCTATGATGAATTTCTATTGAAGATGCCAACATTTCATATTTATAGTTTATTTATTTTTTGAATCTGACTTTAATTATTTCTCTCTTATATTACAAGCTGATTATGCTACTTCTATTTTGAATATGAAAGGTGCCTTTTTTAATTTCTCTGATGATACTAATCGACAATTAATTATTATTGATAAAATACATAACATCGGGAAATAATTAATTTAAAATACAAAGTAACAGAATATAAGGTAGTTATTAAAAGCACAATTTTATTTATATAAACAAAGTTGCTATGAATAATATATAAATATGTAGAAAATATCAAGCAATTACTAACTGTAATTAGTTATTATATTTTTCTTTTTAGTATTTTTAATTATTTTTTAAAAAAAGATTCTATTTCAACGATAAAGAGTATATCAATATTATTATGCAAGTTTAATTTTATAGTATTTTCCAAAGTATTCTCAAAAATAGATAATATGTCCAATAATCTTAGAACTTTGTGATAATTATTTCCAAATAAATACTCGTTGTTCATACATCATTAATTCTCAGTGTCTTGGAATAAATCAATTAAGAACTTCTAAACAAAAGTAAGTATATTAACAATAAAAGGTTGGAAGAAGATAAAAATAAAGGAAATGCTCACTTAAATTAGGAATGTATAGCCATTCCACTCTATTCCATTTTCATTTTTAAGTTATATAATAATTTTCAGTTTTAATTTAAGAGTTGATTAAAATTTTATTTCAAAAATTCATGCATAATAGTAAGAAAACTTAGAACATCATTTGAAATCAAAATTGATTTCACTTTATACATTTTGATAATAATTATCAACTTTTAAGTAAACGGATAATGCCTAAAATTATTGTTTTCAAGTCAACTATTTGAAATGATTCTCGGTTTGACAATGCTTTATAAATAATTGTCCAGATGCATTTTAAATGTCTGATTATTTTATGAATGTTTAATTTTTTTCGAAATAAAACTATAAATGAAAAATATAGAATATGATATTTTTCAAACATAGATACTTGTCATATTCATATTGAAGATAACATTAATTAACTTCATACATTCTAAGTATTTCCATAGAGAAGGCTATTTTGAAAATAACATGGAGTAATAAAATAATTATAATAAGCTAATCAAACTTAATTAAAGTAAAGCAATATCAATTAATCTTTGATTTCGGAAAATTTAGCAATCTTACCAATACAATGGTAAAATTCCTTAAATTATTTGGGTTCTTGCTTCCCCACCTGACAGCGCACGGTGATATCAATTGTTTTAAGATGTCACTCATATCGAACAGATGATGAACAGAGCTTGTAGGTGGCTTCCTTAGCATCCAGAAATCATCAACATCGTCCAGTTGTCATTAACATCTCATAAGTATCGTCCAAAATAGCCCTTTATTCTTTCTAAACTTTGGAAGTATCTTATTAAAATACGACCTTTAATATATTAGATGATTACAAAAGAATTAAACTATAATCGCTATTTTTATAAAAATGAAGATCTAGGGTTGAAAACCTTTTTTGATTAATTCTATTCATTCTAAGAACTTAATATGTTAAAATAATAAATTTAACTGTAATTTGAAAAATTAGTTTTTATTATGCCCTAATTAATATTTCGATTTTATTGATTTGAAATTTATTAATTTATTTATATCATTTATTAACCTTTAAATCCTATTTTTATAAATTAGAAATACTTATTTCTTAGAATATACATTAAATTAATGATAATTAATATTTTAAAAAATTGATCTTACCTGCAACTTAATTTTTACAATAATTATTCTCAAAAAATATTAAACTATAATTCAAGATTGGAAGTAATATTTTCGCTTTAAAGTATAATCATTATTATAAATATTGCAAAATTAAAAAAAATCTAAATTTATAATTAAAATGTTAATTTTAAGAATAAAATGAATGCGATTAAATATTAATTATTTAATTAAAATCAAGTGAGTTAGAAATGCTTTGCGTTTATAATTAGTTATTTAATATCTTGCCAGATGCTGGCAGTTACATATCTTGAATGATTCAATTTTTATTAAAATGATATGCATAAACTCGCATTATTTTATTTCTTTGACTACATTTTATCACTTTCTTTTTTAAATTTTGCTTAATTAATGTATATAATACATCTCATTGTCAATTTTTTAGATTAAAATATCATTTAAATAACTTTGCTGTTTTTTAAAATTGTTAATTGCAGGAAAATTATTTACAGTTAGTAGACCAAAGAAGGGTTTTAAAATTATAAAATTTAATTTTCATGAGAAAAAAAATTCTCATAGTATTTAAAGAAATAGAATAATTTAATTAAAATAATGAATTAGCATGAAATCTTTTTGATTTCTTATCGTTTTTAATTTTGTTTTAGTTTCTAATTTTTTTTAATTTTAACTAAGATATTAATCAAAATACAAGTATTTAAATATGTCACAATTTTAAAATTAGCCAGAATTTTCTTAACAGAAAATGCAATTTAAGCAGTGTCAATAAAATTTGTTAATCTTTATTGAGTTGCTTAATGCTTATTAAATAAGACTTTTTTATTATTTTATGAAATATATTTCTGTTTGCTAAGGCCACCAATACCTAAATAAGTCAATTAAATTATATGAAATTTCTGGCTTGCATTATCTGTTTGATAATGTGACCAAAATATTTCTTTGATAAAGTATATAAATATATTTAATACTATTTTATGAAAATAATTAAATACTTTATTTTCTTTTTATTCATTAATTCAATTTAAGCCTTTTTATCGCTAATGTCTTTATGGCTTTGGGTTTATCAGAATGAATTAAGTAGCATCAAAGTTTCAATTATATGATTCAAGATTTTTATTGAAAGGGATGCTTAAAAAAAATAAACTTTTTATCTCCATTTTAAATATGTTTTGTTTTTTCTTAAAAGTAATAATTTAATATTTACTTTTAAATATCATTATATTGATTAGTTTATCCAAATATTTAATACTTGTATATATTTCTTCCCTAATTTTTGATTTACCTAAATTAAATTGATTAGGAACTTTTCTTAACTGATAAAGACTAATCCTCACTGTGGTGAATACATTCCTCACCAATGACGTCCATTTATCACAATTATCTAATATTTAGAAAAAAAACACCTACTTATTTAGTAAACTTATCCCTTCAAATATAATTCTAATTTACTGACTCCAAAACACTCTTTTGTGAACAAAAATAATTAACTCAGATTCTTTTAATTAAAAGATTTTAGCAACGATAAACAAAAACTTAATAACAATTATTTTAAACTTAATACTTTTTACTTTACAATTATTAGATTGTATCTCTCAAAGTTTTAGACGTCCTACACTCTCATTGTCTAAAGCTTTGATCCCTTAGCATTCTTCATTCTTATATCTAAACTTGTATGCTTCTTTCTCAATGACATCAAAGTATCATAGGTCACAGAGGCTTAAACCTTTACATGAACTTAAGCGAAATTTTAGTAGATACTTTGTATAAAATGACCAAGTCTTTTTTCGTTAGTCAATATTGAATGATATAATTTCTTTTCTGCTTCATTAGTCGCCACTTTTTTCTGTAGATTATTTTGATTATACTATATTCCCTTCATGATCATGCTTTCCTCTACTGTATTCTGATAGTTCTGTCAAAATAACCTCAAGCGCTCTGATTAGCTACCAAATAATAGCAGTCTAGAGCACTATATGCCTTATTGTGTTATTCCTCAAATGTAACTAACTCAGATAGTCTTAGTGTTAAAGCAGAACCTATAGAATGTAAAGGACACCCCTCAGTTTTAGTATCTTGCTCATATATCAAGGCTACTATTCAATCTTTAAAATATATGATTTTTATTTTTTAAATTTAAATTATAAATCAAACTTGATTATGCTTAAGATATACTAAACAATATTCTATTCAAAATTTGATCATTATTATGTTTTAATATATTAATTTTCTAAATATTCTTGTCAGTAACTTATTAAAAGTAATTACGACCATACTCTTATAATGAATTTTATATAATTTAATTTTATTTTATTTTTTAAATCATAAAAGTCTTATAAATATGAGTTAAAAAAATCATGAATCAGTTACTTCTATATATTTAAAGTCCTCATAAAGATATAGAATTTTATAGGAATGATAAGATTTAATTATATTAATTATAATTTTATCTACCACTAAACAAACTAAACTATATATAGTCCTTTAAACTTTTAATAATTCTTTTTAAAAAATGAATTTTCCAAAAATATTTTTATTTTTATCCTGAAATTTAAATCCTAAATTTACAACATAAATATAAAAATTATTTAATTTATTCTTATTTCTCTATTTTTATTTCTAAAGCGTATTAATACTTTGATATTTTTTTAGTTACTACTTTAAAAAAAGTGATTAATACAAAGAAATAATTCATGTTTGAGATGATATCTCATAAATTTATGATTAATAGTTATAATAAAGTTTGGTAAGAGTTTCTTCAAAAAATAATGATAAAAAGTTATTTTAATGAAGTTCTTTGATGAGGCTTTTGTTATTTTTTATATTAATTTCTTTATATATTATTATAATTTCTGATAACTATAAGCACATTTTATTTGGATTTTTGAAAACTTTTGATTACAGGAATATAACATTTGACTGATGAGTTTTTTGAAGATCTATTCCATATCAAATAATATTTTCATTATTAAATCATGCTTGCCTTTTATTAATTAAATTAATATTGTAATATGAAGTAAAACAATTTCTTACAATATCTAATGTTTTGATGTATTTTCATAATTGCATATTATAAAATCTAACTCTTAAAAGGTATATAAATAATCCTCTTGTCCATTTATGATTCAAAACAGTGTTAATTATAATAATTTATATAAAATTATTTTATAAGAACGGAGTCAAACTCCAAATGGAATTGATCCAAGAAGAAAAAGATGCGAGCTTCAGCGCGGTAATCGAAGAATGAGCAGAAGTAGAAGGCTATCAATTCTCACAGAAAAGTCAAATAGAGGGCAAAGAAACATTGGAAGGGATCGAAAGAGCTAACAAACCCAAACTGATCCAATTCCAAGCAGGAAACGACCAAGCGGCCTCGAGTACCTGACTAAGACCTATCGAGGAGGAATTGGAGAAGAAAGAGCCGAAACAAGTTAGTGATCTACAGAGAGATGCCTAGAGAAAGACAAATGAGGAGGAGGAAGCATTTACACAAGAAAAGAAAGAATGAGTAATGAATTATATTTTGTATTATACAACAATTCTATAAGTAATGCAGTTTAATTTTACCTTAAGTTATTTTCTACCTATTTATCTATCTATCTATTTAATAAATATTATTATTAAAAAGTTTTTTTGAAAGAAAACTTCCTCCTTCCAAGGATCTTTTTTCCTAAAAGTTTGAGTTACCAATATTATATAAATTTAAGATATATATATATATATATATATAATTGAAAGTTAAATATATGGATTTAATAGAATGCTTGTGCAAACAATCTCTATTCAATCTTAAGATATTTTTGTATCTGTATTTTAAAATAATAGTTAATACTCTTGACTCTTTTCTTACTAATTTTTCCTTTTTAAGAGTCAACAATTATTTAATAACACCCAATCGGAGAGCATGTTTTATTTATTAAAATAAGTTACAAACTCCCGATCAGACATCTGTTTTCTTCAGTTATAAGTTGAGATCAATGATAGAACATGATGAATAAAAAACTGGAATATTAAAATACACTGAAATTTGTTGTCTTAATTGTCTTCTATTTAAGTTGTTTTTTTTGAATTTTTTTTCAGTTTTCCTTTCTTAATCTAACACCATTGCCCAAGTCAAGTAGACATCTTAATAATAGGATATTTGAATTCCGAATTAAAAGGTATAGAACAAAATGGTCTTACACTAGAGCAATATAATTTTTGCTAGCGGAAAGCAAAAGAGTTTTATTTATTTGTTTATGAGTCTTGTGCGTTCGCACTAGAGTTATATAGTTTAGACCAAGACTCTCCTTGATTCTCATTCCATTTTGATTTTCTGTTTATTAGTTGCAGTCAATTTAAGTAGAAATATTAAAGTTATAGGCTATGTTTATTTATTTTTTTAAAGATTGACGCTACTTAGCTATCCTTTAATTTGAGATTGCCATTCTAACACATTTTATGAAAAAATATTGGAATTCCTTAAATTAATTGAAAAATAATTATTTAATTAGGTATAAATTGTATCATAAAACTGCAAATATTTTTCATCCATTTATCGAAATATTTTATATAACCAATTTTTTAGAAATATAAATTTCGAATATATACCAAGAGGATATTAATATACTGAGAATAATTATGAATCTAACTATAAAAATTGTTTTTTAGATTATTCAACAATATAGAGAAAAATTTAAATATATAATAATTCTAGTTTTTTTGAGTTATTTTTTGTACAATAAGGTATAGAATTTATATAATTAATTATAATAATGTTTAAAATATATATAAGTTTTTAGCTATGTTTACAATTATCTATACTCCTTTCTTTTATAATATGAAAGTTAATTTACAGATATTTTCGTTCTATTTATTTTACTGATTATAAATCCTGATTACGTTTAGTTATATATAGTTAAATAATAATAATAAGAAATTAATTATATATTCAAACTAATGAATATCAGAAATAATTACAATTTTCTGAGGTTATTAAAAATTACATTATTAGAAAATTAATTTAACATATACATATAAGTAAGATTAATAATAATTGAAATAAATCAAACAATATTAAAGTTAAAAGTTACTCATTCAAACATTCTAGAAAGTATGGCAAAAGTAACAAATTTTTCTTAATTTTGCACAACTTTCCAAGTGCAATATCAATTTCACTCATTTTTAGTATATAATATTATAATTCTATCATACTGAATGAATAGCTATGATATATTAAAATATTTATTTTTATAATTTGCCAATTCAATATATTATTATTAATAATCATTTAGAGAGATCACCATTTGCCAAATTAATTCTGCTTTTTTTCTTTTGTTGTCTAAGTCTTTTAAGTTTCATTCTAGTTTAACTTTTTTCTTCTGATAAGTATTGATGAATTTAAATATTTTATTATGTTAATTTAAATTTAGAATTTTTAGTTAGTAACTAGTAGCTCAAGCCACAACTTGATAACTTTACCATTTTATTTTGAATGTTTTAATCTATTTTATATATTCCTAAAATAAATTATAATTGAATTCACTGACATGCAGCTTTAATTCAATTGCCACCTAACAGTAGCCATTAATGAGAGACTACTGGGAGTGCTACCCTAATAATTTTAGTCATATTATAGGTTTGTTGTGCTTTCTCCCTGAATTATGGTATTAAATACTAATTTTGAGTCGATGTATTGATAGGTAAAATAAATATCTGTCGTAGGTACAAGAACCTCTCTATGGTTTGATAATGTATAGAATCATCGTAAAAGCATGTATAAGGTTTCTTAATCTTATATTAATAAATTCAACAATCATATTTAAGTTTTCGTCCGCTGTTTACTTATAGTAGCTGGTAAAGTATTTTCCAAAAATTCTAACTATCAATTATCTAAGAACTTTTTTCTTTCATTGAAGATCTTTATGTTGCTCAAGATATTGTCTAGTAGTTATTCTCAGTTAGGTTATCAGACAATTCTGAGTTGCATTACTCGCATAGTGAGATATAAATCGAGAAGAAGATGATTCATAATTTAGTTTTGTGTTTGTGATAGATTTAAAAATTATTACTTTAGATGATAAAATGCTATTAATATTTAAATATCGATCTCGTTATTTTTTATAAATTGTGAATTTCATTATTCTACTCCTCTGCCTCTTCCACTTTCGCCTACTCCTCCTTCTTTTCCTTCACTTCCATCCTTTTTATAATATTAAAGTATCAAATGAGTAAAAAATTTAAACTATTCTTTATAAAAATAACAGCAACTTAAATCTTGTAAGTATTAGCTTCAGAGTTTGAAATTTTTTAAGTAGCATTTTATAAGCTCAGAAACTTCATTAAAACCTTGCATATATCACATGGCAATCTATATGTTAATTAATATTCTTGTGTTCTTTAAAGCTAACTAATTTAGTTACCTTAAATTATAAGAATATTATTAAAATAAATAAGTTAAATTCAAAATATTAATTTTCATGAAAGCAATAAATTAAGACAATTATTAATAATACATAAGAAAAATATTTATTTATCAAATTATTATTTTTTATAAATCACTAAGATAGGAGGATATATAATTAAAATATCTATATATTATATCACTTTTAGGTTACAAATAATAAAATTAATATAAATGAAGTTATATGGCGTTTCGAAGGGTTTCATTTAAAGTTTTTATATAAAAAATTACAAAAGATTTTTCATAATAACATATAAGGTTAAATATCTTTTCACATTAACTTAAATCTGTTTTTTCGTGTCTTAAAAATTAGCGAAATTATAGATATTTTAAGTATTTATTATAAGATTTGATGGGCAGGTATGTTAAATATCAAAATTTAGGATTTTTAAGGCAACGGAAGAGGGTCACCAAAATTAATTAGGTTACCTGGAATTAAGCAAATCTACTAGATTTGGTTTCTTAAGCAATTGTTCCTCACCAGAACTCATTTTTATATAATTACTAAGAGATATATTTTTATTAAGAAATTTAGAATAATAAGTTAAATAAATATTTATATTTTTCTTAAATATATTAAAAAATTGTTGTTATTAATTTTGTTTCAAGCTAGCATATAATGAAAGTCAAATTGATAAATATGATGTTTTTTAATAACATTTATGATTTGTAAACATTAAAAATCTTGATAAGCGTAGCTTAAAATCAAAAAGTTTATACTTATTTTTTACTTTCTTTGAAATTGTTGTATTTATATTTTTTATCGCTTGTTGTTCTATGAATTTGTATCTAAAATTTTTGGACATAATTTTTTCCTTCTTTTAATTAAACACATAATTGATTACTTTTATTATAAAGGAGTTAATGAAGTCATAGGTGATTTATGGATGTTATACCTATTTATTGAAAGAATTATTACACACATGTCCTATTAAACTAGAATTATGAATTTTAAACTTATATCACAATACTAATAAGAATTCTTTTTAAAGTATATAATTTTTTTATTTAATAATATTCTTTGACTATATAATGACAATGGGAATTAAAAGCTCATAAACAAGTTCTTCTCTAAATAGATATCATTAATTGCAATAAATTTATCCATTTCAAACAAAATTATACTTGCTTTTAGTTGGATATCATTTGAGAATTTAATTACAAAGACTTAGAATATATTTTCCTTAATTTAGATCTATACTTTCCTTTATATCGATAGAATAGACATAAGTAAAATTAATTTTAGTCAAATTATTGAGGATTTTTGAGAATTGTAAAGGAAATTTAATGATAAATACAAGTAAATATTCAAAGGACAATGATGACACGAGCTATAAGGATGATTCAGATGACATTATATTTCTCACTGTATGAAGTAATTTAGAAAACGTTTTCTTTTATTATAGACGTTGTCAAGTCTAATTGTTTATTGTTATTATTGTTCAAATTCTTCGTTTATATACATGCAATTGTTCTATCTTAAATATATAAATGATGAATATCATCTTAAAAATATATTTAAATTAAATTATTCTATAAACGAATAAAATACCATAAAAAAATAAAAGTAATATAATTATCAGAACGTCTTTAAAACAATTTTTTTAAAAAAATCAGTTCAAAAATAAATGAAACAATATACCTTGTATCAAATGTAATTAAACCATAAATCAATTAAACAATTTTATATGATTCTTAAATATTTATGTTATTTTAAAACAAGTGACAATTTAATGCTAATAATTTAAGATAATGCAAACAAAAACAACGTTATTTCACTCTTGATATTTTTGATCATCAAAATTATCTTAAAATAAATTATAAATAATTATAATTTACTAACATTTTTAATATCTCTTATAACTTAAATATATGTAAAATTACTCGTTTCATTTCAACTTAACTTTTACTTAATTAATAGAATTAATTCTAAGAAACAGTCTTATAAAAAGTATTGGTACAATCAAAACTCCAAAATCCTTTCAGTAGTTTGATTGAATTATTTATTGATAAAATTAGACTATTATGGCATACTTTATTAGGTTTTTAATAAGGAATATCTAGGGATTTAATGTTTAAATATTAATAATTTAAGTAAGAATAACAAGTGAATTATTTAAAATATTTAACACAAACATTAACTTATAGTCATGTGGCAGTTCTCTGAATTTTATCTTCCTAAGTTTGTGTTTGATTGTTTCTGTTGTTTCTTAGTTTTCTTAGCTTGGCTTAATAATAATTAAGTATGAAAGTTCTATAAGACCGCCATTTATTTTGTTTTTATCAAGATATTGTTTGATATAATATAAACTCTAATAGCTGAAAGTTCATCGTGATATTCTCATGCTATAATTCTCAATGAACATAACTAAGCTTGTGGAGCTCTTCAATGCCCTCAAATATTTGCTATACGATCTAGCCAATTTATCTTTGGCATCTATTGTCAGATAAAAATTCTCTGTAAGTAATCACGAGGAGAGGAAGTCTAAATTCAACATGGACTTTTCCAAGTAGTATAGCATCTATTTAAATAGTATCCTTACACTCATTAGCAAATTCCATTTGGAACTTGTCATCAGCAAGGAAGTAATTGAAAGAATATATCTTGTAAGCCATCAGTAATGACTCTCTTCTCTTTTTTATCTTCAAGTGTAAAGTAGCCTTTTAGGCAAGAATCTAAGTCAATAATTTTTAATATGGGAATCTTCATTGCTTCTATTTCAACCATGATTTTATTGATCTCAGAGACTGGAAAGTTCAATAATGCTTTTTTTATTTCAACTTACTTCTAGACTTCAACAATAAAAGACTCCACTGGATTTCTTGAATTTTTTTCTATTCCTTAAAGATTCATGAATAAAGACAAAACTTTGATCATAATTTTTCTTTAAGAGAACTTTGAAGTCTCTTGTATCAGAATATGTTTTCTTACATACATACTTGCCATCCTTCTTTTAATGCTTGAGACATAAACTAAGTATATCGTTATGAATATCTCTTAAGTGTATCTTGTAAGTCAATTTGTAGAGAAAAATTTATTGTATTCATTGCATTAATAGTCAGCTTTAGCTGGTAATATTGAATGCTTTATGGCGGGTTGTTTAACCTCCTCCTCAATTTTCACAGTTTTTTTGATAACCTCCTACCTAACTTATATTTAAATCTCAAAGCTAGACTGTTTAAAAATGTCATAAGTAGGTTGACAATGAGTACAAGCGTCTCTGGTCTCTACTTATCTTGTTTGTTGAAATGATAATTTTATTGACTTTACACAAGTAATGCCACTCTTCTCAAAAGGTTAGCGCTCATTTTAGTTTTCTGATATAATTATTATAATAATGATAAAATTTACCTAAGTATATACTATAATAGTAGAGTATAAAACACTCTAGTAAATTCTTTGCTGAGAGGTAAGAGAATTAAGTAACCATAAAAGACTGTAAGTTGACATATTTTATGAGAATTTTATACATTTTAGTAAATTAAAATACTCAAAAGGAAATTTTATTTCTCTAGGAGGTCCTCCAAATCAAGTTTCAATTTAATTTGGAGGTAAACTTATTAGCATTTTTTAATTTGATATGCTCATAATTAAGTTTAACTCTTAAATAAGTTTGAACTTAATTAGGAGGGCCGGCCTCCTAAAATAATTAAACATTACTAGAAGCAATTTAAAGGAGATAGATTGATAAAATGGAAATCAATCTGTGAAACTTGGATCAAGTTTTTCAATGCTTCTCCGCATATATTTTCAAGGTTGACCTCCAGGAGGTCCTCATTATTTAGTAGTAAGATTTTAATAAATTTAGAATGGATATCCATAATTTTAAATTTCATTTACATTTCTAGAAAAAGAAAGCAAGATGGAGTCTATGAATGATGCAACGAAGAGAATTCAATCTCAAGATTTAATAGGAAAATTTTGAAGTAAAGATTACCTTCATAGATACCTGGTGTAGCAAGGTAAATACTACACTAAGATTAATATATTTATAATAGTTGGATTGTTCTTGCCAAATTAGGAGGGAGCTAAAATCTCATTCTTAAAAGCCTTATAAAGTGAAAAGAAAAAAGCTCTTTAGACTAATGAAATAAAGATGATAAAGATACCAAGTTACCCAGAAATATCAGTAACAAATCTCTACGATGATGCTATGAGTGATCCAGATGTTGCTCTCTACCTTCCATCAAAGCTGGAACTCTCTAATTAGTTGCCAGAGAGAAACTTCTTCTTTGGCGTCCTTGGAACTCTGAAACCTGAGTACTTAAATGAAGTAATTTAAGAAGCTCATAAGAAACGCTACAGCATCTCTCCTGAAGAAAAAGAGAAGCAAGGTATTAAAATCAGCGACACCTGGCTCTAGGAACTACAGAAGCATCCATTCATCTCTAGTAAGCTTAGTCTTCTAACTTTATAGAAAAACCTGGTACTGCTATTTACTTGATGAAAGAGCGTAGCAAATTAAACAGAGAGAGAAAATCACAGGCAAAGCATGAATTGAGTAAGAGACTCTACAAAGATTTCTAAAAACCAGACGAGATGAACATCGACGCAGGAGCTGGCACTAAGAGAAGAAACATGGGCCCAAGCAAGCCTTAAGAGGAAGAAAAGAAAGAGAAGCCAAATCCCTTTACGGGCAAATTTAATATGTGAACTTATTCATTCGTTTAAATCTAAAACTTATTTATAAACACAAAATCTCCCTTCTCTTGCGCACACTTTAGCTTTATCATCGCTGACTCTTTTAGCAAAACTCTTAATAAAATCGACTGTATCTATCTTCAGATCGTGCATCAAGTGATAGAGCAGAATTTTCTTGTAGTGGCCTTTTAATAACCCCCAATATAATTCAATTCCATTGAACTAAGGGCTGTAAGGAACATTAAATACAGGTGTTATGTTTAGCCTTTCATACACCTTTCTTGAGTTTTTAGATTTATGAACGGACAAAGTATCAACGAACAGAATTACCTCTTAGTCAGCGTATTTGTCTCTGAGCTATTATAAGAACTATAAGTATTAATCGGCTTTTATTGAGCAAGGATGGATAACATAAGTATCGAGGTTATTATCTTCGCTTATTCCACCAAGTATAGCCTGAGTTTACACCTTAACTTTTTAATCATATACTTCTATGTTGCTAAACCTCTTATACCAATACCTTGATATGAAAGTATTAAACGTGAATACTGCCTCATCAGTGTGTATGAACTTTATATTTTGCTCTTAAGACCTAAGAATTTAATTGAATTTATAATTTAAATTATCCTTATGAAATGGGAATAATAGCCCCCTGGTGTGGGCAGATATATTTTTTTTCTCAAAATTTCATAATATCCTATAATTTACAAAAAAATTTAAATAAAATAAAAGAGTAATAACATTAGTTTAAGATGATTAGAGAAATAATTATGAAATATAACTACTTTTTGCTTATTATAAAAACTTAATATTTTGCTAATATTTTTAAAAAAGTTCATCTTCATAGGAATAGAACCCCTCACAACAAAATTTGAATTGCCTAATAGTACCAACTCATCTACTGCATCACATTAACCTTTTAAAATCATATCTTTCTTTAAAATAGTTTATAATTATCCCCATAAAAAACTTAATAATTCTTACAAAGGCAGTAGAAGTTTATTAACTATAAAAGAATCACTCAAAGAGTAAATAGAATACTATATGCAAATTCTAAAGAATAGCTAAATAAACTCTCAAAATATTAGAAGAAATCAATTCTTAAGTTAGAGAGAGATACATATTTATAATGTTAAAAGATGGTGTGATTATTAGGAATAGCAAAGAAATTTTAGTAGTACTTTCAGAAATTATCAGGAGTTAGATTATTAGAAAGTATAATAATAAAAAACAAATAGTGATTCAAACATATAAAAATTATATAATTATTTACTAATCAATAATTATGAATTATGAAAAATATAGCTCTTAATTTCTATGAGTTATTTTATATCCCTAATTTCCTTTTAAATTATATCAATGGGGTTTTATTATAACTCAATAAATAGTTCTTTTTTACTAATATTATATATAAGGAAAAATAAAGAACCTTTTTTATAGTTTAACTCTAGATTAACATTTAAAATGACAATCAATTTAGTATAATATAGAATTATTTAATTTTTTATTTAAAATGATATTTGCGAATTATTTTTATTATTATTGGTATATTTTACTAAAATGATTGTCATTTTTTATGTTAATTTAGAGTTAAACTATAAAATTGGTTCTTTATTTTTCCTTATAATTTATATTAGTGAAAAAAGAACTATTTATTGAGTTATAATATTTTATTTAATTGTTTTTGTCATTTATAGGATATTATTAAATTTTGAGAAAAAAAATGATTTTTATATACTCCTCGACAGGGGGCCATTACCCTAAAATGGAACATTAAAGCCAATCACTCTCTTAATGTGATTGACTTTCTTAAAAGATATTCCGTTCTGTTTATATATGTTAGCTATCGATTAAGCAAAGATGTGAAGCTCAGGAAATTGGCGATGGATTATTGGATAGAAAGAAATGAGCCCAGTATTTAAGAGTCTTATCATTAATAAGATAGTCAATATGATGTTGCTAAAATTTTAAGGGTCTCTTAGGCTTAGAATTAAGATGCTATCTCTTTAAATACAATGCTAATAGACAGTGATAGCCTAACAGTAGTAGGCGATATTTGGAGCAGCTTTACTATAGACGTATTATTCAGACCAGGCTTGTGTTATTCACTATATTCATCACATCCATAGCGCAACTTAAACAATAAATTTATATACTCAATATCATAAAAAGACCCCAAACTTTGCTTGTTATACTCACTTAAATTAATAATATGCAAACATTAAACCCCTACATAAACCCTTTTAAAACCCTAATAAAGTATGCCTTAAAAGTCTTATTTTTATTTGTTAAGTTTAATGAGAATAAAACTTAAATTTTTTCATTTGCTAGATAAGTAAATAGTGATTTGATTTCTAGGGTATAGCTGTGGCTAGAATGAGAATTTTGCCATTTTTCTAAAAGAAAAATAGGAATTAGCGAAATTTTCTTTGAAAAATGTTTAGATTTACTGTTTAAACTCAAGTAAACAAAATGTTATTCAGCTGTTAGGTATTAATTATAAACAAAATAATAATAAATAATTAATTAATTAAAACAATAAAATAAACACATCTCATTCGCATGCATTACTAGTTTTTATAACAAAGATAGGATGTTTCAGAATGAATGCAAATTAATATAGGGCAAGGTAGTAAAAAATTAATTCTAAATTACATGCTTGGAAAAGTAATTTTTTCAAGTTTATCCCAGCTTAAAGGAATATAAAAAGAAGTATATTAATTACTATTGAGCAAAGTGAGAATTAGGAAGTTCATAAATGCTATAACCAGATTAATACATGTCTATTAAAAATTATTATAGATCTTTTAGTAAACCTTCAAAAAGTCATAGACTCTCCTCCCTCCATTATTAAGGATGTGAATATTTATTGTCTATTAATGTATGAACGAATTTAATCTATATTTTGTAGAAGCATAAGTTTACCTCGAGAGCATTTTTCAATAAGCGCGCAATTATTTTTTTTCAATTGAAAATTATGGTTTTTTCTATTGATCTTTAATTCAAACCTATATTGTAAGAGTTTAAATTCAAATTATTAAAACATTTTCTAATTAAACCTTTAATTTTTCCAGTTGTACAATCTTATGAAAGTATGCTAAAATTTACTATGAATTGTAAGTCCAAAAGAATGCAGTGAACTTTATAGAAGCATTTATGATTAATATTAAGAAATCATAGATAAAAAATATTTTCTATAATAAATAAGAATAAGTTATAATAGTATTAAAATTCAAAAAATAAAATTCATTAAATATAAACTAACTATTATTTATTAATCTTATACTTAATACTTTCATCAATATAAAGGAGCTCTTAAATTATTGATTTTGATAAATTTATATTTTTCACATATTTTTATTTAACTAATATTTATAATAATGAAATTTATAAATACATAGAAGGCATTTTGATTGATATAGATAAAAAATTAAATTAAAATAAAAATAATGAAAGTTGCCTTTGCTAATAAGTATTATTTTAATTTATTTAAATCTCTGAAGTCTTATATTAAATAAAAAGATTTCATTTAAACTCTAGCTTCCTTTAAATTATGTGTTAATTTTTAAAGCAAATTATTAACTTATTTATTTATTTTAATAAGGATTAAAATAACTTAATGTAAAAATGATTAAAAAGAATGATAATTTTATATAATTAAATTTTAATATAAAATTAATAAATAATATTATTACTGGCACCAAGTAGTAAAAATATATAAGTTTTTCTATAAAAAAACATAATAATTTTAATTATTTAAACTTCATCTAAATTTCCTATAAATAATTATAGTAATCGTAATTAGTCTTTAACTACATTATTTTGGATATTTATTAATTTTATAATTTTCGATGTTTGTTTTTCTATTATGACTGAAGAATTAAATAACGACTATTATAGAGCAGCTACAGTCAAAAAATTTAAGTAGAAAAAAAATATCCAAAATTCATATTTTTTTAGTTAAAGTTACGGATAACTTGGTGTGAGATTTCAATTACAGTACTCGAGAACACACTTAAATTAATTTTTCATGTTGATGAAGATATTTATGAAGGTAAATAGATGGACCACTAATCTGTTTGAGTATTTCAGTTTCCATTATCTTTGACAAGAATACATAATAATAATAATTATATAATTATTACTTTATATATTCTATTTATTAATCATTATTATCTAATTTGCTAATACAAACAGTGTTATTAATGATAGAACGCCATAATTAATTTCTCTTCCTTATTTGTTTTAATATATTTTTTACCAAAGCTTTTTTATTTTAATAGTGATCAAACCCTTTCCCACAGTATTTAAGTGAGTTATTTCTATTTATACATTTTTATTACTACATGGCAACATGATTATTATTTGGCAAATGATATCATCTATAGTATGATATAATTTAATCTTACTTTTTAATATGTTTTAATATATTAGTTTATTAATGTTTTAACTTTGAATTGGAAGAGAATCTTATATATTGATATCACATCTTTTTACTTATAAACCTATATACGAATTTAATGAATATATATTAAAACATATTAAAACGTTTTTCTTGTATTATGAATCCTGATATATACTATATTGAATTAAATTTCGATATTAGCTTCTAAAAGAGAATACTAATAAGCTTTTAAAATTATATTACATAAAATTTTATAATATTAATACAATAATAAGATTAAGTGTGCTATAAGATAAATAAAAATAACATTACTAATAATAATTTACAAGGCAATATATAGGACTATTGAGAAGAATGAATTAAATTTAAACAAATAATGATTTATTTCAAGGAGAATAATAATTTAAATAGCTTAGAAAACAAATAAAAGCTGATTAAGTATTTGCATATTAAAGTTCTATATTGGACTTTATAATTAAATATCATAAACGATTTAAAATAATTATTTATAGATTTGAGTAAAGGTTAAAGTAAAGAAAAAATATTGAAGTTAAATAGAGTTAAACTGAATTTGATCAGTTCTTCATATAATTATAAAACATAAAATTTGAAGATTTAAATAAAAAACTTAAAAACTTTCAATATTTGGACCTAGGATAAAAGGAAAAAATATAAAGTAAGAAAGCATACAAAAACTAGGGAAAAATTCAATGA
The DNA here is from genome assembly GCA_000711775.1 of Oxytricha trifallax. Classification (NCBI taxonomy): domain Eukaryota; phylum Ciliophora; class Spirotrichea; order Sporadotrichida; family Oxytrichidae; genus Oxytricha; species Oxytricha trifallax. The sequence goes on from ARYC01000049.1 coordinate 148,783, forward strand.
AAATACTAAAAGACAGAAATCAATAACCACCACAATTTGTATGTGATTTATGCAAATAACCACAAAAAAATAAAAGCTAAAGAAAAGCACAATAAACGAAAATATTTTGGACTTAATGATCCATCAATAATGAAGAAAGAAAATGAATAGTTAAATAAAGAACTTAAAGCAAAAACTTGAGAATTTGATGATTTCAAACAATTAAAGAGTGAGGAAATCAGGGAGTAATAGAATTACTATTTAAGAAACAGAAAATAAAGTCTTATAGAATAAAACATCAAATTAGGTAAGAAAAAATTATCCCAGACTAAAATTTAAATGCAATAAAAACCAATGCTTCAATTAGTGAAATTAACTGTAATTACGCAGCTTTTAGCAATAACCTTGTTGATGTAGAAGTAATGGCTCAAATTAATTAAGAATTGTGTGGAAAGTTTACTAATGTAGTCATTACAGACATGCCTTTTCTTGAGATATTGATACGCTTAAATTATTATATATAAACAATGCAACATTTGATAAACTTCACAATCGAAAAAATATAGGAAAACGGATGTCTTTTTTTCTTGGGGATAAAAAAATATGTTAACATTTAGACTGGAATTTTTCAAGAATCACAAACACGTACATATCGACATGATAATTTGGGAATTAATTGATAAAAATATGAATTTTAAGGGAGGTCTAGGTTATAATATAGATCATCAGTTTGAGATATGCTTAATTGGGAGTAAAGGTCAAGTTATTATTAATTAATGAACCTTCACTAATAACCAGATATAATCAGAGCAATGAGAAGAATAGCTTCATAATAACTTGATGAGCTTTATGCAATAATTTATCAGTTAATCCCTAATGCTAGAATCATTGATGCATATGTTAGAACTAATAACATGATGATAAATCACATTTGCTTCGGGAATTTGATTAAAGATGAAAAAGTGAGTCTTTTAAAATATGGGAAATCGTTTAATACTGATATAAATTAAGTTAAACTAAATAAATTTTAATAACAAAACCTTTTTTAATAAAACCTATATACTTCTACTTTTTACACATTTCATTTTAGCAATCTTTATAAATTTAAATTAAATTAAGATAATTCTATATGCTTCTTTGTATAAATTAAAGAACAATTAATTTTTTTTCGTTTAATAAAATATGGTTAGTAACTTAAAAATGTCCGGCCATACATTGTATTACAATATTGATTACTCGGTGGAGGAAATAAAAAAGGGGGCATTTGTACATACTTTTTTGTTCTTAGGAAAAGCTGGTAAGGTAATATTTTTGAAGTATGTGAATATTCACTTTAATCAAAATCGATGTCTTATTAAATTAGGTAGAAGTCTTAAAATAATAAAAAGTGTAGATATACGAAGTAAAATGTAAATCGACATTAGTTTAATTCAAGATGCACTCTATGAATTAATCTGAGAATCTTCACTATGATCTTAGGCGGATATACGCTCGTAAGCCGCGAATATCCGCGCAATCCATCGTAAAAAAACTCCAATTCAAAACAGCATTCGCCTAAATCCACATTATTAATTCAAGAACCTCTATATGCATTTTATTAAATGCCCTCTTTTTATTAATTCTTGAATATACTTATTATTCTGGGTTTTATTTTAATTTTCAAAAAAAATTAAAAGTTTAATCTGTTAGTATATTTTCTTAAAAGTAATCAATATGATTTTTAAACTTTTAATTTTTTTTGAAAATTAAAATAAAACCCAGAATAATAAGTATATTCAAGAATTAATAAAAAGAGGGCATTTAATAAAATGCATATAGAGGTTCTTGAATTAATAATGTGGATTTAGGCGAATGCTGTTTTGAATTGGAGTTTTTTTACGATGGATTGCGCGGATATTCGCGGCTTACGAGCGTATATCCGCCTAAGATCATAGTGAAGATTCTCAGATTAATTCATAGAGTGCATCTTGAATTAAACTAATGTCGATTTACATTTTACTTCGTATATCTACACTTTTTATTATTTTAAGACTTCTACCTAATTTAATAAGACATCGATTTTGATTAAAGTGAATATTCACATACTTCAAAAATATTGCCTTATTACGTTTAGTTACATTCTATAAGATTAATACAATTTTTTTCATAGATTTTTTATTAGAGCTTCATCGAATGAATCACTAATCCTATTAAGGCTTGTTATTTATTCCGCTATAGATTTTATAGCTAAATCCATACTTTTTGATCTCTACAAAATATGTATGGATTTCTTTTTTTCATAAAAATTAGTCTTTTATTTATATATAATTTAGAATTGTAAAGGAAGGAGAAATCCCTATATTAGAAACCAGCTTTACAACTAGCGCTTTTTTAAATTGGTAAGGACCAAGGTAAGAGATGCTTTTTTAGATTAACCTGAATTTTCTTTGTAAGCATGAGCTGCGGTGATATGTAGCATTGTCTAAGAAAATGGTATTTACTCTCCAGTCTTTATAATTTTTGTTAAGTATTTTATTAAGTCAAATATTTTAAAATTGTAGAATGTTTTACTATTATGCTTTTGTCATTTAGGAAAATAACTATTCTTTTTTAGTTATTCCAGCAATTATATTAACCTAATAAAGTCTGTACGAAACTTTAGAATAATTTGTAAGAACTTTGAAGCTTCAACTCTTCTTGACATCATTAGATGACTATACTCTACTTTCATCAATATTTATTACAGTCTTCTATAAGCTTGATTAAGTAAATAAGTCTCTTGCAGCTAGATGCCGAGCTTTTATGCATTCTTAGTTATTTTTTCTCTAATCAATTTTATAAACATATTTGTAACTCATTTTTAACTATCACTTCATTAGGCTTTGTAGTTTATTTTTGCTAATACAAACAATTAAGTTTTTATTAATAATTTGGCAAATTTCTTTTGTTTATTTTAAAAGTATTCCTTGCTAATATTTTCTTAATATAAACTTTATATAGCATCATAATCTTGGCTATTTGTAAGTTTTATATCCTTTAAGTCCTAATAATTTATTTTTTAGTAAAGATCATTGTCTAATTAAGTTCAGATAATATTGAATCTATTTTAAAGGGTCTTTTTTAGAAAAATTTAAGTTGAAATATAATTACTTAATACTTATGGTAAGACCTCTCTTATTTTTACTTACTAACACTGTTATATTTTATTATTTTGTTCGAAATCTTTAGTAAACTAAGTTCTCAAATGTATTTGATGATTTTTATTTTATTTTTTTTTATTGTGAAAACTGTATAGTTGCTATTAATTTTCATGGACTGCTTTACTAACTTCATCAAGACTAACTATAACTTCTTGCGCTTTTTAACTAATGTAAAAGGTGAGCTTTAAGTGCTTTTGAAATTAGTCTTAATATTCCTCTTTACTTATATTATTTAAAAAGCTTTAAGTAATTGAATTTATTTTGCGACTTTCTTAGGTTCACCTATGACACTGTTGCTGAGTATTCCTTCTATTGATTCTACTAATTTAAATTCTCTTTATTCAAGTTTATCATTTGTTATTGATTTCAATTATAGATTTTCGTGCTTAAAGTATTATATATAAATTACAGATCTGGCTTTGATATCCCACTCATTTTAATTAGCGTTTATATTTTATGAGCTTGCTTCATATGATAAGCTACAATTAGAACCTGATTCTCATCTATCGTCGAAATTTCAATCAACAATTATCTAATATCGGTTTATCTAGAATGTTTATAGAAGTTTTCCATTTTTATTTTATATTATATATGGCTTTCGGTTAATTATTATTTTTTAAGTAATTCATTTGAGTGTAAAGTTATTTAAGTTGCCTTTTTATGAATTTTATTAAATAAGTATTTTATATATCTATATAATATAATAAAGACTTTTAATTTTGTATGGCCTTTAATTGCCAACAGACATACTGAAATTATGGAATAAAGGCTTTAAGTTACTAATATAAACTACTTGAAAGAAAAAATTAGAAGCAATAAGGAACTCTACGACTTTTATACTTAAAAATGTAAGGCATACTTGCCAAAGGTGAATTGTGCTAATGTCGATTGGAGTATCATTAATGGAAACAAGGAGCTAATATTTTGCAAATAATGACTATTTTTGTACTTGAAAAGAACAGACGTTATAGTTGCCGCTGTGCCTTAAATAAAGGGCTTAATTTCTGACGATATTCTTGAGTACGCCGAAACTTAGTCTTCACTTTTAAATTACTTGCAAGATCAATTCAACTGGATTCATTTGGATAAAAATGGATAGTCGATAATATTGTAGGAATACATTTGATTTGGGAAAATAATTTATAATTAATAAAAGTATATTTAGTGGTAGTTAACTTTCTGGAAACCTGGACAAAATGGTACTTGTTCGATAGGAATTCATGATTAACTGGACTTTACTATTGGTGATACCCCTCTATCGCATCGTTGGAGTGAGATAACGGGACAATAATTTGACCATTAAAATTTACTAAGGAAATCACCCAAAATTAAAATTGATTTATCTCACTCCTACGATGCGATAGACGGGTACCGCCTATAATAAAGTCAAGCTTATTTTAAATTTCCTATCGAACAAGTATAATATTGTCAAGGTTTCCAGAAAGTTAACTGCCACAAATTATACTTTTATTTATTATAAATTATTTTCACAAATCAAATGTATTCCTACAATAATGTTTTCAAAAGACTAAGAGTGCATAAAAAGGCATGTTGTAGAAATTTAAGATTAAAAGAAGACAAAGGCTCGATTAATAATATAATTTAATAATACACATAAATCCTGAATTTTTTTGAGCTTTAAATAACCGTATTAATTACAGTGGTAAAATTAAGCATTTTATTATAATTTTTAAGGTTAAAAAGTTAAGATCTGCATATTTACTCGAGTAGCCAACAAAAAGAATTAAGAATCAATATTTATGCTCAAATAAAAGATAACGATTAATAACTCAGAGAGAACAAGCATAAATAATTAGAATACAATGACAGAATAATACAAATATTCTAGGGAATAAGAGAGCAAAATAACGATTCAATGAACTATAAGCAGCTATCCATTAACTACAAAATGATGGGCTTCTTGATAATTAAGGCAATTTTCAATTGATGGGGACTTTTTAATAGAATAATAATCATTGATCTAAAATGATTTAATTCGAAGAGCTAAACAAATTAATTTATCCAAATAAAGTTTTTAACTATGATATCCTATTTTACTTTTAATTTTAATGACTCTCTTAGTATAAATATGTTTGTATTTATCTCCTGTTTATTCTTATCAATGTCTTAAGAAAGTTATGGACATGAATATTTATGAAATTTCAGTAAGTTTCAATTTTAATTTAAAAGAAAGTCTAAGTTCTTAGCATATTCCCTTATTTATTCTTAATACATTTGTTTTAAATAACGCTATATTTTTAAAGATCAATTTTCTAAGTTATTTGCTGGTGATGAGCAAACAAGCTCAAATCAAATAGTTCTCATATGACAAATAAAAAATAACAATTCAAATCATTAAGTTATGATTGATGAAATTGTTGACTTATTTCATTACTAAGAGTTTGATAGTAAATAATAGAGTTTAGTAGACTTCGGGAGACTTAGCATAATTTAGTATATTTTGGTAGATTTTTGAAGATTTTTAAATCTGATAAGTTAACAAATATTTTAAGTTTAACAACTAAGAAATAATAATGTGGCTTAAATTAAATCCTGATTTCACTCATGAATTCTATATAAGGTAAACAAGAAAAGAAGTCAATATAAGGTTAACAAGAAAAGATCATATAGCTATTATTACTAACTTTTAAGCTACAAAGATTAGTATATTCATAGTCTATTAAAGAGGAAAAATATTAATGATTTAAAATAAATTTAACAAGCTAAATTTTTAATGGAAGCAAACTTGATGAATTGAAAAAAGAGGAGACTTAGAATAATATATTTGAGTACATTAAGAAATAAAAAATTATAGAGAAAAAACCTTTAAAAATCTGAAAATAAAACTCCAGAAAAGTTTTGTTTAAGTCTGATTAATACCCGTAAAAACTTGTTGATAGCATCATTATTTAATAAAAAAAAATAGTAAACTTAATTCTCCTGGAAAAATGACATTCAAATATAATATAGGTTGGTTTTAAAAAATCCCCAGTATTAATTTCTGTAAAGCATTAAATAATGATAAAAATATAATATAGTATAATTTAAACCAAAAAGAATAATTTAAATTAACCCTTAGATATTGACATTGTTTAAAGTGATAAAAATTTTAACTAATCAGAAAAGGATAAACAAGATATTAAGTTAACTAAATTTTATATTGAATACTTGATCTCCAACCAGAAATAAACAGAGAATAAAAAATCTATAATCCTATAAGATGGAACTTCTCCAAACTCAGATAAAAAAAACTGAAACAAATAACAAAAAATGACAAATTATATGTTGAAGGATATGTATGACAGATTATTGATCTATGTTCATGAAGTTATAGAAACACAAGTATTTATAAAACTTAATTAAAAAAATGAAAAAAATTAGAAAGAATATATGATTTAGGCTGACTAGACAAAATAACAGGCAAGAGAAAGAAAAGAGGAAATTTTAGATATTTTCAAGTTATTTTATGATGTCAAGAAGATTTCTCCTAATATTAGAATTGCTTCACAAGAGCCGCTTGCAAATCATACCAAAAGAGTTTAATAGCTTAATTAAATTTTTATTAAAAAAATTGATGAGACTTTAGCTCTGCTTAATTATAAATAGTGACAATATATTAAATCCAAAAAAATAACTTTAAAAACACTAATTGCTAATTAATTTATAAATAACTAAGAAACCAAAAATGTATAAAATTCAGTTGATTAAATAAACAAAAATCAAAAATAAAATTTTTAAATGGTCATTGAAAACATTTAAACTACTCTTAGCAATATTTAAATAGTGAACTCAAGAGTCACCGTTCTTGAAAAGTAAGAATTAAAAAATTAAGGCAACTAGATCAATTTATAGCAAACTTAAACTTCTCAATAAGCTAAAAATTTAAATAAATCTAAGGGAAACTTTTGTAAATTTTATAGCTTGAATTTGCAATTAAAGAATATGCAGACTATGTACAGATTTGGGTAATGGCCCCCAGGGCGGGGCAACATAAAAATTTTTTCTCAAAATTTTTATGTTATCTATATGCCATAAAAAACTCATAATAATTTATTATAAATTCTTAAATATGTCTTTTATTTTATTTGAATTAGAAATTTTTACACACTAATTTCAAGCATCTTTTAATATTAGCTTAAATAAAAAGAATAGATTATAGTTAATTTTAAGAATATTCTAATAAATATTTCATGAATTTATTCAATATTCTCCTTTTAATTTTATGATTCTTGCATTGAGAGTGGGTTATTTTTTAAATTATGCTTTTGTAATAATGTTAAGATTATATTTTCCGCTTTTGTGAGATAAATAACAACTCTCAATGCAAGAATCATAAAATTAAAAGGAGAATATTGAATAAATTCATGAAATATTTATTAGAATATTCTTAAAATTAACTATAATCTATTCTTTTTATTTAAGCTAATATTAAAAGATGCTTGAAATTAGTGTGTAAAAATTTCTAATTCAAATAAAATAAAAGACATATTTAAGAATTTATAATAAATTATTATGAGTTTTTTATGGCATATAGATAACATAAAAATTTTGAGAAAAAATTTTTATGTTGCCCCGCCCTGGGGGCTATTACCCACAGATTTAATTAAAAGACGACTAAGTGAGATTTATAATAATTGAAGGCAAGAAATCTTTTTTGATAAAATCTCCACAAAGATTTACTCAAATCAGGGGTAACTAATTCAATGAAACAATAGTTATTATCTTACTTTATTACAAATATATTGTAACTTACTTTCTTACTTAAATGATCATTGATTTCGTGAGCATCTTGGGGTTTGGTAAGAAACAAATATTTAAAAAATATATGCTTAATCAATTTTAGGCAGATAAAATTACATTAATTATAGGAAATCAATAATTTAAAGTGAAATTAATTAGAATTAATCAAAAATTGAAAAAAAAATGTCTGAAAAAAGATGCCAAGTCAATCACAATAAATATAAATTACAAAAAAAGTATCTAAATTATTTCTATTATAGCAAGCATGCAGGTAAGACTAAGAGTGGCAGCTGACAGAAATTTCACAAAGGGACAATAATACAAGGCACAGAAGAAGAATGATTAAGATTAAACAACAAATGATATGTAGTGTATTTTAACACAGTAACTGTTCTAGATTTTAAGTTTTGCAAATCACAATAAGTATTCCTATTCATTTATTTAATTCTCGTTTCAACTTAAACTTTTTCACTTATATTTCATGAATACTTATAATGATGATAGGTATATTAAAGAAAATTAAACTTATTGGAATAGACTGGATGAATTACAACAATATATATATTAAAGAATCTGTTAATTAAAATAAAATGACTGTGTTTGCTATATAAATTGTGAAAGTATACTTATATGTAGAGACATATAATCTTGTTAGAGGGAAATATTCTACCAAATAATGAAAAATACTCTTCAATGTATAACTGAAATAAATGCCTTACATAAAGAAAAACAAATTTATTCAGACCCTTGAAGACATACAAGAACTCATGTTCTTTATTTAAAATTAGATAATGGGCTTTTTTTTATAAGAAACAGAAATGTCGCCTGAAAAATGAAGCTCATTCAATAGAATGAGCATATAATTGCTTTCTAAACCCCATAACTCGTTTCTTGATCATGAATTATTTAAATGCTTCCATTTTTAATTCACCTTACTAAAAATATCTTTCACAATACCTCATTTATGCAAATCTTACAAAGTCTATATTAGGTTACTTGATCCCCTCAGGAGGTTGCTAGATTTCTGAGATGCATTATTTGTTGTAAGAATGTATCAAATACCTACATCGAGAGGTTTTTATTTTATATTATTAACATTGCTTGGTTAATAAAATATCACATACTACAAATTATTATTGCTTAGTGATAAAATTCTGATTATATAAAAGATACTTTGATGATGCAAGAGTTACTCAGATTTCAAGTCTATCAACAAACTAGAAAATAATTCTTTTAAGTGCTGTTTTATAAAAATAATTTATAGTTGATTTATTGCAAATGCTGTATACTATTAATCAAATCATAAATTTTATCCTCATTAATGAGATTATATTTACATTACCACTTTATAAGCAAGTCCTAGGAGAAGAAATATGATGACCCCCCAAATTCCTAGGATACTAAAGAAGCCAATGATTACCTAAGTAAATAAATATTATATTGTATAATAGTGTAAAGTAAGTTAGATATATTCACCTTCACTTAATGAGTAAATCTTAAGTTTTCTTTATGATTATATAAAAAAGTAAGTCTTAACTATAATTGTTATATGTAAATTTACTTTTTAATTTCTATGATTGAATCTTTATGCAGTTTGCATAACTCCTATGTCATAATCTAAACTTATAGTAGGGTTTATATTAAATATTAAGTTTATCTATTTTTTATCTAATTTTTTTAATTAATTTAGATTTAGAGCTTATATAGACGATAATCGGGCCAAGATCACAACAAATGGCTAGTCATTAAAAAAATCTTAATATTTTTTTATATATTTTTCAAATTGGCTTCTCTAGAATTAATAATTTATAATAGGAAATTGAAAATTATTTCAAGTACTTAATAATTTAATAAGTATTCTTGTAGATTAGGTGCATTTGTAAGTACAGAGCTCTCATAAAATGTAATATCACAAATTGTTTATCTTTGAATTTGTCATTTAGTTATGCAAAATGGTAAGACCACAAGTTACACCAAGTATCACAAGATAGGCGCTTCGTAGATTCATGCTTGGAAGGGGACAAAGAAGACTCTACAAATATTGATGAAGAAGACGATGATGATGATGATGATGATGGTAATGATGAAGAAGAAGAAAATGAAACAATTTTAAAGGTATTATTATTATTATTTTTATTAGTATAATAAGTATCCTACTTAATGTTAATCTAATAATTAATAATTTAAAATTTAATATTACAAATCACAATTAACTTGTTTGAGTTGTGGTGTCGTAGTTAAATAACATCCTAATTACTTCTAATTTAAATTTTAAAATAAATTTTTTAAATCAAAACCTTTTCTTAAAACATTAAAATACTCATAATCTACATACTCACTCATCTAAACTTTTTACCGAAGCTACTACATCCCTTTCGAATATTATTTTTTGGCAAAATTTTATTAATTTTGACAACTGAGAGCAGTAGTTTGAATAAGATCAGTAATATGTCTCGAATTTTGTGAGAGACCCTTGACTGGGTCGAACATCACTGACTTTGCTTTATAGAACTTCACAATATCTTTTGTCTATCCATTTGTACCAACTGATTCTAGTGCGATGAGTAATTACCCCATCCTTTGGATGAAAGACTCCATTTTTTGTGAACTTCATCTATTCATACTATTCCACTTCTTTATTAAAGCTGTAAACTATTAATAAACTCTTGTGCCAATTCTTTCTTTAGTTACTATAGAATTATTAATTCCACTTTCTTGTATCAAGTGCAATTAACAAATTTCTTTTTAATAAATGATTTAATTAATATTCTAACATCAACATAGCTATAAAAATTATAAAATTAATTTTTTAATAGTATGTTTAAACATAATGATAAAAAAAGAAGGTGAAAGTGCGGATTTATTTTACTTTTGCCCTAATTTAGTTTTTGAAATATTTTTACTAATATCCTATATATTAAAGTTCAAAAGTTTTCAATTCTATTTTTATCTATTAATATTTTAAATAATCATTTTTGTTACATTCAGAATTTTGAATATTAGTTCATTTTAATTATTTCTGATCGGTATAATATTATAATTAAGTAAAATAACTTTATGGACCTTAACTAAATATTTTTGGAAAAAAAAAATCATGATTCACTATCATCATAATAAATAGAACAGAAATTATTTTAAAGTAACTTTCTTATTGTAAAAAATTAACTTCATCCATAACCATATATATTAATTAGCTTAATTAATACAATCTCAATCATCACAGAGATTAATCAAAATTAATAATAAAGCAATATATAAATAAAAATGGTAGTAAATTACGATATAAATAGCGTACTTTTCATTACTCGTCAACTTATCTAATACTTTTGTCTATTAGAATATGAATAATTGAATTGATTGGTAATTTGAACATTAATTTAATTAAGATATCGCAAAATCTATATTTCTACATTTCACTTAAAAGAATGTAAAAAATTAGGAGATTGAAAAATAAATCAATCAAAGTGCATTTTATTTAGTTGAAAAAGCTGTATATATTGAACTTAGAGAATTGACAGTGAAAAGTGATTAATTAAAGCATGTTTAATAGCTGCTAATAATAATGCATAGAGATAGAGAGCATTATACTATGGTTTTATGAATGCCTGATCTTTTATATCAGCAGGTCTTGGTCTTAACTGTCAATGTTGGTGAGGTGAAGTTGACCAATTCACTAACGTATTTGAAGAATACAGCTCCAAGATTTTTTTACTTGTCCTCTGAAGAGAGGAAGCTATAGCTGTACGTTTATGGGAGGTTATCCAAAACTGTTCAAAGAGATATTTTCTTGAACATGGCTGCTTGACTTGCAAGCTTAGCAACAATTACAGCAATTATTGTTAGGTTATTAGATACTCTGGGGAACATTATTGTTAGAACTGATCATAGTATTTTTCATCAATATATAGGCTGAATCTATTCTTATGTTGGAGGAAATCTCTATAGATACAGTAGTTTTCCTTAGAGTATACCTAAAGGCTGCTCAAGAATTATACTGCTGCTTCAGAGTTTTCGCTAAAATCGTGTTGATTCATGTATCGATAGTAATGGTGAACTTTAAACTTGACTAAAGCTCTTATGTCGAAGGCTTGCATTAACTCTACGAGTCTTCATAGATTCATTTTTGCGTTGAATTTAATGTTGAAGTCTTCTAATATGGACTTGAACTAGGCTGGATTGAATTTAGAGTTAGTGTATTCACTTGAGATGAAAATCTTGTGTGATGTAAGCAGAGGCCTCAGTGCGGGCAACCAATCAGGTATTTCTGTCATTGGAGTTTTTATAAATAAGGTAGGTTCAGGTACCAGTGTTAAAGTTTGAGAAGGTATTTCCAAAGTCTAAGAGGGTGTCTGCTTTAATTACAGTTTGTTCAATGGCTATAACGCTCAAGTGTACGAAGATGTTTTTCATCTTTTAACTTATAACTAAAACCTTAATATTTAAAGTGCTATATTTATTTTCAAATTCAAGTTAATAAACAACTTACTTATCACAAAAAAATTTACTCTTTTATTAAAATTAAGCTTATTCTTTTTTAATGACATCTGTTAAATATATTTATCAGTTAGAATATGGTAGAGTAGATATTGCTTTAATTTTAATGAAGATAAATAATAAAAACCTCATTAAGCTTTTCATGATATTATAAGCATGCTTTACTATTTATTGCGAGATATTTTAAGTAAAATAACTTTATTAAGAGAGCGATTATAAATCAATCAGTTAACTAAGTAAGCCATTAATTAAGCATCCCTATCTTAATTGAAGCAAAAGACTTTTCATGGGTCTGTGATTAACGTTGTCTATGGTCTCAATCAACTTATTGTTTCTTTTTAATAAGTAACATCTATCCAACATTACCCACTATAATTGTACTTTTCTTTGTTTGGATTACCTTATATAACACATCTTATTCATGTATAAAATTACAATTGCAGCCTTACTTTATAATTAAGTTGTCTTAAGTCTTAATAATAAGCCTTTATTTTTGATGCTTGAAGTCTTAAGAAGCTGTATATTTTTAAATCTTAAATCATTACTGTAATTATTAATGACTAATATCTCAAACTTATAAAGCTTAGCGGCATTCTATCGGAGAAACTGAATTAAATGTTGTTTGACAAAAAGTCGGAGTAAAATATTTACAAAACTGATAGTAGTTATTGGCATTTTGATTTCAAATCTATTATTGTCTTTTCAAAAAATTAAAATAAACAAAAACTTTTGATAAAATAGATCATTATGATAGAATTGGGTCCGAGAATGAGCAGACAGGCATGATACACTTACTGTTGGAGAATATTTGTCACGAAATTAAGTTATATTTAATTATAATTTGTTAACAATTGCAATTTTAATATTATTAATTTAAATTATCTTAATTAAACTTCCTAATAGCGGGCTCTATAAATGCTGAACCTAAAAAATCTTGAGAAATTATATATTACCATAATAAGGGAAATGATCTTCTTTATATGCCTGAATAAAAAATTAATACTAAAATAAATCACAAAAAAGTGCTGTCTAGTACAAATCTTTAAGCCGGCCGTCTGTAGTAGATAAATGCAAAAAATGAGATCTTGAAAATTAACCATCCTAAACTAAAAGAGTAGTAGCTAAGGAATAAGGGAGCTCAATTCCCTTTATTGGTAGACAAAGCAAAGTTTACCCTCCCACACCATAACTAGGAGTAGGTATCTGCCGAGATTTTCATCAAATTTATCTTTAATAAAACCGCTTATAGACTGGCAAAATCAGTTCAGGACATCGAAATTGGATCTTACAACGGTTGATCAACTATTAATTGCAAAATCCAAAACCTGTAATAACGATAGGCATCAAGCAAACAATATATACAAATGAAGGTTAGCTAGAAACTCTAAACTCAAAAGTTAATTATGGAGAAAAAATCTGAAACTAGCTTTATTTATTTAAGTGAGTATATGATCCTCAAGCCTAATGAGAAGCAAGAATATTTCTTGGAATAGCCAAAGTCTTCTAAAATTGTATGTATAATTTGACAGCTGCACGCCCAGAAAAACTTTCGATAACTTAACTTTAATAATTCATTAGTTAAACTAGATAACTCTAGCAAGCCTTCACATCAATGCAATACTTAGCCAAGATAAAATTGTTTTAGGTGATTTTAGCAATTAATCAACTTTTATAAGTTCCTTATAAACATATTAATATTTATAAATTTTTAGGTGATCTACTGCATTTTGGATATTTTGGGATAAAGTACATTAATTATATTTATTGAAAATAATTAAATTTAAATGCTTTAAATAAATACAGCACATTTTTTCCATTTAAAAACAAAATATTTTTTTAATAAAATTAGTAAATAAGATTATTAGAAAATAAAATGAATTAAAATGGATAACTTTAAGGATTGTTACTTAATACAGCAACTTAATTATTTTACTAACTCTGATGATATAAAAAATAATTATTAATTGTTTTTAATAGGAAAAAATGTGCTCTATTTATTTAAAGCATTTAAATTTAATTATTTTTAATAAATATAATTAATGTACTTTATCCCAAAATATCCAAAATGCAGCAGAGCACCTAAAAATTTATAAATATTAATATATTTATAAGGAACTTATAAAAGTTGATTAATTGATAAAAATCACATAAAACAATTTTACTTGGCTAAGTATTTGTTTTATCTTTAATTTACTGTCACCATAAGATTATTGAGATTGATGATGAGCTGCTTAAAAGTTGTCTATTCATTCCACGCTCAAATGCTTAATATTGAGAAAGCATAAGGGCTTGCTAAATACATCCTAATAAATGAGCCAAACAGCTTATTTAAGCTAGAGGATTAGCTTTAACGGCTCGACAATACAAATATATGTATAATACCATTTATTAAAGGAAAATTTTAGCAATTAAAAATTGATTTTTAGGCATTTAGACTCTTTCCCAATACTAATACTCTTCTTTGTATTATAAAGCCTTTCATTCAGATTCTAAAGGAGGATCAAGGATTGCGTTTGATAAGAAAAAAGAGAATGATTGCTGTTTGAGATTTTATTCAAATATTTGCTCTCTCAAGTCCTTCATCCTATAAAAAGCTTGATACTTTTATTCGAAAAATGAGTAAAATATTTGTTCAAAAGTGGGGCTGGATTTTAATGAATATAATGATTTCGTTCTTTATCTATAGCAGATTTCTTAAGAGCTCAAGTAACGAAATCGGCTTTTGATATCTAAACTTGATGAAATTTAAGAATTGTTGAAAATTCTGTCTTTTATTTACATTGAGAAAGGAGTAAGGAATAAATTAAAAGTAATATAAGATTGTTTAAGGGCTGATTTTTACAAAGTTGAATTAACTTATTAATATACCTAAAAAAAACAAATTATTTAAATAGAGCACTTCAAAAAAGCTTTTGTCTAGCACAAAGATACTAACCTAAATTCTGATTTAGATGGTAAAAATTCAAAAATAAATAAGTGACTGATAATATAGTTAAAATATAATTCATAACGAGTAGCTGCTTCAAGATTATACAATAATTGATTATTTAAAATTAATGAAATGTAGGCTATGTTATAATTTTTATAAATTGAATAATACAAAATGAAGTAAAAGAATAAAATCATTAAAGATAAGGTGGTTGTTATTTTTATTCAAATATAATTATTAGATTGATAAGTTAAAAGAACTCATATGCCAGTAAGTTGAAAATATTCATATTACACAATCCACAACTTATTACCAAAAAATAATTAAGATTTGTTGATATGCTTGTATAGGCTTAGTAATGAAGTTGTCCATTCTCCAATCTTTTGGTCGAGATTTAAAGTTATCAGTAGTGTATGCAGTCAAGGCATTAATGTAGATTTAAAAACCGCCTTGACCACCTAATATGAGCTGGAACGGAGAAGCAGTCCATTGAAATTCCTTTGTAGTCTTTAGGTATTCTCTATAGGAAATGCTACTGTAGTACAGAGATTTCCACTAATGAGCTACAGAACAGGCAGCATGAACAATATGGGCTCAGCCAACATGTCAAGCATGGGTGATGAGGAACAATTAAACATGGGAAACGTGGGTTGAAACTACACAAATGACACTACACCCATCCAAAATAAGCAACTGTACATATATGCAAGGTGGTAATCAGAGAGAATTCTATAATGAATAAATATATAGTCATTAAAAAAACATCATAAATAAAGCATGATGAATTTCACATATTAAAATAATATCGGTTGAGTTGAATTGTTGATTAATCATAATATTTACTTTTGTTCATTGATTTTATTCTTTTAATTAAAAATTAGTTAATCTTTAAAGATTGTTAAAAATTATAAATAAAATCTAATAAAACATTAATAATTCGTGTTGAGATGGAATATAAAAGAGAATTAATTTTTAGTACATTTTATTAATAAATCTTTAATTTTTAAGAAAAATAGTTCCTTTTTCAAACATAGACAATTAATAAAAAATTAATTATAGAACTTTAGAGCAATCATACTTTAAAATGAAGTAAAAAATAATTGATTAAAAATAACAAATTAAAACCAAAATAATCTAAATTTTTGCTAATATCAATTCTCATTTACTCAAGTTTAATAAATATTATTTTTTCTTCGAAAAATATATATTTTTTAAGTATTTATTTATAAAAGATGTAGAATTAAAATTTAATTAAACATATAAATGTAATGCAATCGAAAAATGCTCTGCATCTTTACTCGGTTGCCTTACATTTATTATTACTTTTAATAAAAAATTAGTTTAGACGTTTAATTATTATAATATATTAAGTTATTACTTAATTTATTTCTTTAACTACCTGAATATTTGACATTGTTACCACTTATAATAGTTTTTAAAAGATGCTAGCCTATCAGCTTTTAACTAAACCAAGTAATTTTATAGACTTTAGTAGATTATTTAATTTCAGTTGCTTGTATTGCAAAAGCTCTGTATTTGTTTCCTTCATGGAGAAAATACTTAATTTTCATTTATAAACTTTGGAGTTGGGAATGGTAATACCTTGCTATGTTCACTATGGCTTCCCTTAAATTGAAAATTCTATAATAAATTGTTTTTATTCTTCGCAAAATGAGTATTTACTCTTAATAGATGAAGAAGTTTAACGACAACATCAGCGTCTTAGCCTTAATTTCAATGTCAAATAATATAAAAACAAAATTGGAGTATACTAAATGAGTCAAAAGTACCTTGAAAGCGTAATAGAGAAGCCAGATTTTATATACAATTGGTCAGAAGCTGTAGTAATTATAGACGAATATGACTGGAAGTTTTCAAGGGAAATGTCAGGCAAATAGAGGTCTTGCTAAACTATACTGGAATACCGAAACTGTGATTAGTTTTACAAGGTCAAAGTTTACAACCAAAGAACTTAATTGCTTGAAAATTGTTTTTAACACTGAATTTCCAAAACTTAGTAAAAAATTTTTAAGAGAGTTTTAGAGGTCTTTGCTCACATTTGCTAGTTCTTTTATGTAATAATATCTGTCCAAAATTTATATTCTCGATTAAAAAATTATTTAAAAAAGTTCTAAACTGTGCCGTTTTTCTGCATTAAAAATATCATAGGCGCCATTATCAGCCTCAAATTTGATAATTAATTAGTGAATAAAATTAAGAGGCTCAATTTGGGGTCTTTCTATTGAATGAATGAAAAATAAAGGGGACAGATAACTGAAGTCCACACACGAGACAAATTAAACTGTGGTATATATTTAATTGTAGCTGATAATTTTAATCTGAGATCTACAGAGTAAGTTCTTGGGAGAGTTAGATGATTGCATAAAAAAGAAGTTACAAGCAAATCATTTATAAATAAAGGTTATAACTATCCGTTAGTAGTACATTAAAATCATCTTAAAACCGCAGCCCTATAGACGGTTATAGGTTGCTCTTAGTGGAAGAAAGAAGATGCAATGGTAAACTATTAAGCCGAGGTGCTTTAAAATGTTGCAAATGACATTTGGTAGAAATTTCAAAAAAATTAATGTGACTATAGAAATAAATATATAGTTAAATAATTGATTTATATAATGATTGCTTTGAAGATTAATTGTATTTAAATATGTGAAATTTATGTATTAAATGTAAATTAATTTGTAATTAAAGGCCTATGCTTTATACTAAATGAGTAAGCATTTATAAAAAAGCTCAATAAATAATTATATAAATACATAATTAAAAAATTATTACTCATGCTTGAATGTTAAAATAAAAACAATTAGTAAACTAATCGATTTAAATCAATTTTAAGAGAAATTATTAAATAATCAAGAATATTTGAAATTTTAATTATAAAAACATTCTCAAATCAAGGTATTACAATGTAATGTTATTTGAGTATTATATAAATAGGGAGGGAGATTAAATTTTAATGTAAAATATGGAATTTATAAATTAGATATATATTGCTATTTTCTTCCATAACCATGAGATTTAGTGAGAAACAGCAAGCTGTACTTACTTTTGTTTTTGTATTAATGGAGAGCCTTTATCGTTGAGTTAGGCCAAGCACGTTTTATTTACAGTTCTATGAGGAGCCTAAATTTCATTTTTTTAATTTATATGTCATTATCCCTTGTATTCGTCATAATCGTCATTGTTATTTTATAAACTCAAATTACATTAAATTACATTTAATAAGTAAATTATAGTTTTTCTAATATTAAAGCTAAAACAATTATACTCTGAGTTATACTTAATAATGAATTAATATTTTAGAATAAACTATACATTAAATTAGAAATGTTTCCCTTCACAACAATTTATAATAGAATAAAATTAATTAATTAATTTAAGAAATAAATTATTTTTTTTATAATAATTATTAACATAATAGCTATAAAAATATTTGATTAAAACAAGCGTTATAAATTAATTTTAAAACAAAATAAAAATAACGATTGTAAGTAAATCAAGAAAAACTGGGGGATATTTCTCGATTTCCCCTACATAAGTAAAAAGAATTAAGAAATAAATACAATTTTATTTAAATAAATGATAAAACACAACAACTGTATTAACTCTAAGAATTTCTTTAATATTTAAATTTTTTATCAATTTTACCTAAAGATCAGGTCCAAATGATATCTAAGCATAAGACAGCTCTTGTAAAAATATTCAAATAAAAATTCAGTAAAAGTTGCATCAGTAAAAGGTCACTCTATTTTTTCAAAGATGAAGGAGATTGTCAATGATGTTCAAGAATTAAAACCTGACAAAGGCGAAGAGACAATAAAGTTTACCATCCATACAGCCTATGATGAATCGTAGATTAACGGTATTAAAGACTAAGGTGATAGAAAAAGCAAGAGAATTTTTGAACTTATTGACGCTTACTAACAAGAGGAGATTCTCTTTAATTAAACAAAGAAAAACAATAGCACGAATACAATAGCCAATGAGTCGGGAGAATATTGATAAAATAGAAAAAAATTGTGAAAAATAAATAATCTGTCTTGAGTTTGATACATTTTGATTAAATTATAAATTAGTGAGAAAAAAAAACTGCTATCCTTATCATTTAATGTTTTTTTTAAATATAAATATGCAGTGTAATTTAATTTGTCATAATATATTTAAATTATTTATGAATGTTGCTAAACTATTCTAGTTCAGCGAAGGTTATGAATTCAATCAAATAACTTAATTATAGTGGAAAATACATAAGTTACTTAAAGTTCTTTAACTTAAATCTACTGAATCTTTTTTTTATTTGTAGCAATTAAATTCTAAAATGTTTATTTAATATGAGAATATAAAGTTTGTAAAAAGAAGAAGTTTAAAATAGTTAAAAACCTTTAAAAATATCTGAAAAAATAACTTGCTTAGTATTTAATGCTTATATAGCTGCTTGATAAGGAGTTTGTGTGTAGAAAAAGTATAATAACAAGCCTTATTGATTTGTCACTTGGGCTGAACCCTGTTGCTTAAGGTAAACTTGCCTCTTGTCTCTTAGGAAGGAAGAATTGTGGCCTAAAATTTGTGCTGCAGATGTCTTGGTACGCTTGTGACAATCAAAACCTCCTCCCAAGTGATTGACGGCCAAGATCAAACAAGATTTGGTATAGCGCAGTCTTGTGTCTATGAGGTAGAGAAACAAAGATGTTCAGCACAAAGGAGGCAGAGATGATCAGGTTAAGGTGGTTAGACATTCGTAAGAATTATTTTCGTTAAAAATTAAGAATTGATAAATATCATAATCTATTTTTATTATGTTATTGTAAAATGTTGATAATTTAATTTGATGTTGGAATTTAGTTTGTGTCCCCTGAAGCCAAAACACTTAAAATATCATTAAAATTTGACATAGTGCCCGAGTCAATAAGCTCCTAAGCAAGCTGTGATACAGACTTTAAATTTTCGAAAACTTCATAAAATTTATCTCAAGCTAGCTGGCAATATAATGTCTGTGTTTATTGAATCCATGTCGTTGGCCCCATTAATATAAGGACATAATTTTTAGTCTACATTAAATGTTTAGGTTCCTAAATCTGAGCTCTGGAAAAATTGCTAATTGAATGAACTATATGAGCTATCATCAAGATTGATTTTGATATTCTGGGGCTTTAAATAGAGATGAACAACATTTTATTCATGAAGCTTGGCTATTGCTATAGCCGCATTAACTATGCATCTCCATTTAACAACTCTACGATGTTAGAGATTCAAGAGATCTCCTAAGTTGAAGTCGTAACCCTTAAGCCAAATAAGCAAGTAAGTTGGGCTTAAAAATATCTTGGTAATGTTGTCGTGATATCTATTAAATTTTGTGCTCCTATAAATTTAGTAGCCAAATTATGTCTCGTTAAACTCTATCTCTATAGAGTTTTAAGGTGACTGTTTAATGTAAAGCCAAATAGTTATAAGTTAGGGTTGGTTTTTTCTAAATTAACTCCTCTAATATTTCAATTAAACAACCACTCTTTTTGGTTTTCAATTTAATTATTTCTTCATAGTCTTAATAGTTGATTTATTTATGCTGCAGTTAATTGTGGACTACATCTTATTATTAGGACCCCCAATAAAATTGATTTTTTAGAGTTGTTTAATGCGAACTATCAAAATTTTGGGTCTTATAATGAAGGTTCAGCTTATATGAGCTCCTCATTTTAAGTTCCTTATTGTGACCAGACTGCGATCTTCTCTGTTTCCTCGTTTTCTTTATTTTAAGGTCCAAATTATACAATTACTAGACAACCTATAAATTATAATTAAATACATATAATGTCTGTAATTAAAATTGGAGGAAAAACTGCTTTGTAAAGTTCATCTTCCGAATGAACAATAAGGTGCCTTTTTATTGTGCAGTTAGGTATCTACCAATTAAACTTTTGTTTACAAACTTTACAAGAGTACACGTCCTTTGATTTCAAATGAGCAAACTTCCCTTGTTTTCTAGAATTAGTTTTGATGTGCTTCGTATATTAATTTTTAGTAAAATCTTTGTCACAAATTGTAGGAAGACTAGGTTATGATATTGGCAAGGGGATTCTGTTATTCCTCAATTATATTTGACATTCATTTGATTTAAGAAAGTTTTCTAGGAAGTAGAATTAATTATTTCAAACTTACCCTTTTGTATAGTGTAACTTGAAAGTTCCACAATTGAGGATGAGATTTCATCATCAGTTTTAATGCTACTTAATGATGACATGCTGCAAAGTATTCCATTTCTTCTACCTTCTATTTACTATTAAGTAACTTAATTAATATAAATTATTAATAGTCACAATTTTCATTTATAAAATTAGGTTTTACTATTAAATATAATTTTTATAGGTAGCATCAAACAGTTTTCAATAAAATTTAAGAGCATAAATTTAAGAATTACTAATAGCTTTAAAACCTAGAAACCCATAGAATTAACATTTCAAACCCTTTGTCCTAAATATTGTCCTGATAGGACATTTACAGGACATTTTTATTTAAAGGGGAACATATATAAAAAGTATTAGATCCTTATTTGGATATGATGACATAAATAATAAATCTCTGAAAAATGAACAAAAGCTACTATACATAACTCTTATGAGAATATTGCAATTCTACTTTGCTTTTTATGTTGACTTTCAACCAATAAAAAAACGCTATAAGCTTAAGAATTTGGTTTGCTTAGAGATATGTAAAGTTTTATCTTTTTTAAATACTAGAAAAAGAAATCAATTAATAGACAAATGGAATAACCTAAATCAATTAAAACAATACCTAAATAAATACGCAAATTCCTTCAAAACATCTAGAAGGTCAACTAAGCAGTAAATCTGATTGGTTTAATTATCTAAAGTTTTATTGTACACTTCGCTTAATTAAAACTTACAGGTAATATATTCTTGCCACCATATAAGCAATGTACAATGAGATTTCTTCGAGATTTTTTGAAAGGGACCAAAATTTTAACTAAGTCTAATGAAGTGATTTGGGTTAATGTCCCCTTTTATCCTGAATAAAGCTTGAACAGAATATGGGATGTAATAAAAGGGGATGAAGATCTTAAAAAGGACCTAAATAATTATGATTATGCTCACGAACTGCTTGATCGAAACTTTTTTTGAGGGTTTTGGGGAAAATCAGATATTCTTATTTTTAAAGGATGGTCTAAGATCATTAATAAATAAGGGTATCAGGGACGCAATTAGCAGGAGACCAAATTAAAATTATAATTAGCAATGAGTTCATGAAATAACTCTAAAAAATCCAACAATTTCAAGCAAGAAAAGTTTTTTGAATAAATTAATTATAGAACGAAAAGGCAGGGCCCTCTCCCTTCTTAGACAAGGACCATAATGCAGAAGAGTAACCAAAAAACAAAAATTGAATGAAATGACATTTTCCTATTCTGACTAAATAACCAACTCAAATGGGAATTAAGAAGAATGCAAAGAAGGATAAAGGGCAAGGAACATCAATTCTACTCCACAAAAACAAAAGTTTTTTAAAACTTGATTATTATGCTTATACTACTTTAAAAAATTTATTACTTAATCAAACTTTTTCTAATAGAGCAACCTAAATTTGCATTTTTCTTGTGCGTTTTTTTCTGTTTTTACACAGTCTTCTTACTTAATACTCAAAATTGAGTTCTATATTATTTGATAGTGCTCCTTATATTAAAAGTTAAAGTTCCTTTAAATTAAGTCCTTATTATACCAAAATTTTACTCTTAAAATATTTCTCCAATGCAGTTGAACTGAGAGGAGTAGGGTGCATTAAAGATACTACATTTATAATCAATTATCTTTAACTTAAAAGCCCTGTTATGGTGAGCACGCAAATTATCCATAAATTTACTAATACTTTCTTACCCTTAAATTAAGGTTCTTTAATTTCCAGAACTAACATCAAATCTGGAATTTTAATTGATTTTTCTTTTATAACATATCCTAGATTTCCTAATTACCCTTACCAATAAAGCCAAAGTTGTAATTTTTATGCCTTCTTTTTGAACTTCTTAATTGGAGTAAGGACCTGCCTAGGACCTAATTATTATAGCATGGGGCTTAAATATAGTTTCATTAAAGTAGATCAATACTTCCTATTGGGAATAAGCTTAAATTATCAATGGGTATTACTGAATCTACTAAACTTAAATTTGGGTCATTTTTAATTTGAAAGCTTATATAATGACTTCATCTATTTATATATCACGCCATTAAGTAAGTAAAGTTTTCTATAAGTTGATATTCATTTTTCAGGAAATTTTCGATAAAAAATATTAGCTCTATTTGCTATAATGTATTATATTAGTTCTGTAAAAGTTGTGTTATTGACTAGATAGTTTAAGTGATCAAGTAATAAATTAAGATTACTTTTCTTATTTCTAAAACTCTTATTCATTTTTTTTTCATGATAAATGCAAACTTTTCGTATCAAATTTTGGCTATAACCAAATATTTCGCTAATATATTTATAAAGAAAAATGGTGTATTAAGAATTTTAAGGATCTTAATTATAGTATCGTAGTTGATAAATTTAGGTCCTGCATTTATCAGTAATGCTGCTTTATTTTATTAAATTTATTTTATTTTTTGTATATTATATTTACAATTCTTAAATTCTTCCAAAAATATATCTTATGATTAGGAAAGACATCCCATTAATCAATTAAAACATAAAGCACATTTCACTTAACATCTTCGGAAAATAAATAATTTGTTTTTGTTATTTTTATGAACAAACCTTACATTGTACATTATATATACTTTTAATAATTTAATTAAATATAGCATGTACCAATCGTACATTTTATTGGCCAAATACTTTATATTTTAGAATTAATGTTGCAGTTTAATAATCACACTTTAATTACATATTTATAAAACCTAATGATAATTGAAAGCTGTGTAATACATTGCTGTTACACATACTTTTTAATTGATTTAAATAAATATTTTTCTTATTTACCAAATCAATTGTTATTAAGTAATTGAAATTTAAACATTAAAACTTTGTATAAATGCTATTAAAGTCCTAACAAAGCATTCGTTAATCGCTGTCTTTTATCTTTGAAAAACTTAATCAAATAACTTTAGGAATTTTATGAATTATTTTTCCGATGAACTCTTCTCTCATCATCTTCTTTTCTACAAATACCTCTGCTTGCTACCTCTTATCGCTTCTCCTCTTCACCTTTAACTCCCTAAACCTTTTTTACTCTGCGCATCCTCTAAGATGGTTACTTAAGGAGATCTGCCGATCTTCCCTTTTAAATTATAATTATGTTAATTTTTGAATGCCTAACTATAGTAATTAATAGAATAATTTAGAGTAGTTGCGAATAATGGTCTCATTTGTACAATAAAATTTTGACTTTAATTTCGTAAATCTTTCCTCTTCTTTAATGCTTAAAAGATAATTTAATTCACTCCATCATTGTCAAGGATTAGAAGAATGTCACAAATTCACTTTTTTCCAAATGGAGCCAATCAAATTGGTACGGTAGGAAAATTATAAGAGATGACTTTGATGTGCTTATTAAAGAAAATAATCTCCAGAAAGCTCTTCAATCTGAGGAACTGAAGTAAATATGACGTCGCATCTTTTGAGGTACTAAAATCTTTACTTATAAAGTTCATTCCTCCTTATAACCATTGGAATTATTCTTTTTTATACCAGTTAAAATTTTTGATTCAGAATATCAAAAAAAAAAGAAAAAGATAATAATTTTTGGATCCCCATCAACTTATAAGTAGTTATTGATACATTCACTATAGTTGCTGCCGACTAAAGTTTTCGGCAACTGCAGATATTTCACATACATCGACTAACTTTACGACTTTCAAGGCTCAGGAAGCTTAAAATCCAAAAGAATTAGATGAAATCCAATAGGAATTAGAACGAGTTCTTTAAGCATATTTAGCAATACAATTCTCCACAAAAAATGACTAGGGATTCACTAAAGGTACCCCTCAAAATCTAAATAAAGTTTAGCCTAAGTTTTTACAGAAGTGTAGTCATAGAATTGGTAGAGCTGATACGCTGAGCAAGTTCAAAGAAAACTTTAGTCGGCAGCAACTGTAATGATTCGATAAATATATAAATACAAATATATATAAAATAAACAAAAATTGTTATCATTCCTTGTTTAATAGATAATAAATTCACTATTTACATATTATTCAGATGCTAAAAAAGCTTTCCTTTTTAAATATAAAATTAACAATATATTATATTTGAGATAATTACTTAAAGATTAACCATATTCTTTTTAAGCTTTATTAAAAAATTTTAATAAGATGGATTTTTTTAAAATAATTCAATAAAAAAATTTATAAATAAATAATAATAATATGCCTGATTAGAGTCCTCTGTGCCATTCAATAAATTTTTAAGTAACAAAAAAATATCTAGCTTTATATTTTTTATAGGAGCTGCAACTGCTAAGATTTGAGGTGTCAACTAACAGGTAGTTCATAAACGTCACAAAGAGATTGGCACAGGATGAAAAAAAATTGAATGATAATGACGAAGTCAAAATGAATTTTTAGATATACTAATTTTATTGCTACTATACTATTGTTACTATTATTTATCATTTTTTATTTTATTTCAATTTATTCAAAAAACTTCATAAATATTATATTTTCGGATAATATATTTTCTTAACTACAAATACACGAATTAAAAATATTTTTGTAAGAACGAAAAAAATCTATAATGAATTATCAAAGTTAAAATTAGAAAATTTTGATTCCTTAGTCTAGAATTATTTACTAAATAGTTATTCTAAAGTAGTATATTTAAATACTAATTAGTTTTGGCAAATTTAATATACTATTTTTATTAAAAGTCAGATTAAATTATTAAAGTCATAGTCATTATTATTTGTTAGAGTTAATTTTAAATAAATATTTAAATATTTAAATACTCATCTTTAATTATATTTATAATATTTCTATTAAAATAAAGTTAAAATGCAGTTGTATTTGAATTCCTTAAGAATGATCATTATGCACATTTAATAATTTTAACAATAATTTAAATGAATGAATCCTTTTTATAAAATAGACGTTGCAAAAACCGGGTTTTGGTAAGTATGCAGCACATTTTGGGGTTATAAAAATTATGTAGCATTTTTAATTAACTATTTATCTCTCACTTAATTAACATTCATACCTAAAAGCTTCATTTTTATATATAATGCAAGTTAATGCTAAAGGTTTAAAGGGTATGTTTTGTTATCTGTTTTTAGAATGGCTTTCTATTTATTTTATTAATTGATTATAATATTTATTATAAGAAAAGTATAAATCTTTTTATCGTGAAGGATACTATAGAGAAGAAACCTTTTAGCCAGCAAATTTTATAAAAACCGTAAGCAATTAAAACAATATCAGCCAATAATGTTTAATAGCAATCAATAATGGATAACTTTAATTTTTCAAGAACATTTCAAAAGGGATCATCATCAAAACAAAATTAGGAGGAATAACGTATTATTTAAAATGTCTTTATTATATTTAGGAATATAAAGGGGTGTTCGACTTAAATGCTAATTATTTTATGAGAAAAGGGCAATATCGATGAGAATTGGATTTAGTCGATGTTGGAATAATCGGATAGGATGATACTCTATAACTATCTTGTTCATAGCTTTCACCATGAAGTTCTTGACCCAATAGATAAGATAATATAAAAGCAATAAGAAGCGCAATCAATTCGATGACTAGCATCAAATTAATACTCCAATCGCTTAAAAGATATTTTGCACTATCATATCAATCAATAGCCAAAAGCAAAAGATGTCAATTTTCTCATTTTAAAATCTAAAATCAAAAGTGAGTGATTATGTTGATTAATGCCTTAAGACAGTGAAGTAGGAAGCAAAATAAATTGAAAATAATATGGTATTTTTTAAATTGATTTTAATACTGGATCTTAAGTAGAGAGATTAGTCAAATAAACCATTAGAGTAATCTTGTAAAGCAATTGAATTTGAAAAAGAAGATAAGACTTATTTTCTTTGAAAAAAGTGCTGAAATACTGTGATTTAAAAAAGTCTTAGAGTTTCTAAATATAGATTGACGCAATTATTAATGCTATCAATAATCAAAGAGAAAGATTTTAAAGTTTACAAGATATCAAAAAAGATTCCATATTCTTAGAAAGATTGCATTTGATACTATCTCTTCGAGAACAAAAGAATAGATACCATTAAATTTTTTGAGAATGATCATTATTAGAGATTCAAAATCAATATATATATAAGAGAGCTGGTTAAGCTAATTCGTGTAGCACCTAGAGCTTAGCTACAAAAAGAATTTACAATATACAAACCAAAGAATTAAGCCTAAAATATTCTTTAAAAATAATGTGCTGCCCATATCCTTTTTAAATAATGAAGAAATGTGTAAATTTTATAAATATTGACGTAAGCAGCAAAAATGGAATGAAAATCTAAGAAGAGGATGGTAAGCCTAAGAAAGAAAATGCTATGGCTCAAGTTTAGCGGATTAAAGCTGTAAATGTTATTGGAGGTGTTAGTTTTAAAGAAGACATTTACTTTACTGTAAAGTGTGGAAGCAATATTACTAAAATATATTTGAAATGGTAAATTTACAATAACTAATAAACTTTTAAATTATTCAAATATTTAACAGCCATGTATTTGAGACTATTATAAATCAAATTAGGGAGTAAGTAAACAGGATTCAAGCTTTCTGTTTAAACTGTTTTAATCTTAAATTAATTATTGCTTTAATGTAAAAAATTTGATCAAATTATCAATTATATTAAATAAAAAGATATTATTGCTCTAAATATGGAGTATGTTAACACAAAAAATATTAATTTTAGACATCAATTTTTCAACTCATTAAACAACAACAATAATACTAATTACTTTACCAATAATAATAACTACAAATACAACTACAACTACCACAAAAACTACTACAACTAAAAACTTAAACCCCTTTTTTTTAATTAAAAGAAATAACAAAATACTTACCTACCACTATTTTGGCAATACTACAGATAGAAGTTTAAACCAAAATCTTAAATGAAATCTGTGTTAGTAATATTAGATATATTGTAATTGTACCTCAATCTAATCACATCGAAGATTGATGTGACTTCCTCTTCTACAGCTTGTTATTATACTCTTCTTCATTTTCATCATCGGAATGAGCGTGGATATCATCTGCCTTACTACTCTCCACATATCTCTTGAACAAATGCCTTGCTAAATCAACTCCAGTAAATGGAATTGGTTCGTCTCTTCCAAGTGATTGCATGTCAAGCTAACAGGCAATTATTTTCTCCGTGAATGTGACTTATTCTTTTGCTCATATCGTTGAAGTAAAATTCTAAGACTGTGAGCTTTACTGAAAAATTCTTGAATGTCATATGTGTCTCTCCATACTTTATACCGAATGTGTAGCTCTACTCTCAGCATCTCTGTGATGTTTTCTTGTCTAGTTCAATATTGTAGAAATACATTTGAATTTGGGAAATTAATTATAAAAAATATTAAATATAAATCAAATTAGTGGCAGTAATAGTTGGCCAATTTAAACGATTTTGGGCTCATTCTCTTAGAAAATTCAAAATTAGCTGGACTTTGTTATTGGCGGTACAATTTTATCGCATCGAGGGAATGATATAACTTGAGTTTAATGTGAGTAAATATTCAATAAATATAAATAAGTTTAATTAAACTCAAGTTATATCACTCCCTCGATGCGATAAAATTGTACCGCCAATAACAAAGTCCAGCTAATTTTGAAATTTCTAAGAGAATGAGCCCAAAATCGTTTAAATTGGCCAACTATTACTGCCACTAATTTGATTTATATTTAATATTTTTTATAATTAATTTCCCAAATTCAAATGTATTTCTACAAAATATACCAAATTATACAAATGTTTAGATATATGTTCACACCGAGGTACCCCCATCCAAATATTTATTTTAATTTTGAAGTTAATTTTAATTTTTGGCAACTCTTACTACGTGCTTCTACTTTTCAAGCGAAATACTTCCATAAGAAATACTTATTTTATTTGAGTTTACTTTATCTAGATTTTTAGCAGATTTTATTGAGTAAATAATTATAAACACATAAAAAGTTGAAGAGATCTATTCAACCTAAGTCATCAACATTAGATTTAAATATAAAGATCTACAAGAATAAAAATTATTTACAACATATTATATGAACAAATTTGAAATTGATTATTATAAGATTTAACAATTTGAAATAATAATAAAAATATTAACAAACATAATCAATTTCAAATTTGTTCATATAATATGTTGTAAATAATTTTTATTCTTGTAGATCTTTATATTTAAATCTAATGTTGATGACTTAGGTTGAATAGATCTCTTCAACTTTTTATGTGTTTATAATTATTTACTCAATAAAATCTGCTAAAAATCTAGATAAAGTAAACTCAAATAAAATAAGTATTTCTTATGGAAGTATTTCGCTTGAAAAGTAGAAGCACGTAGTAAGAGTTGCCAAAAATTAAAATTAACTTCAAAATTAAAATAAATATGATGTTTCAAATTTTTGAAAAATTTATGTCATTTTATAAGTAATCTTTGTAAATAGAGTGAGTTGTCGTGAAAGCAGTCGATTCAGACCTTGTGAGTATGATTTTTCATTTAAAAATGAGTATATTAGAGGGACTTTATTTTTGAGGTGGGGGAGGGGTGGGAGTACCTCGGTGTGAACATATATGGTGAGCTATAGAATAAAAAGGAACTTTTCATTACAATTCTTTGGCGTCAATCTTTGAAAATGATCATATAAAAACAGTACCAAATGCAATTGAGTTAATCAAACAAGTTTCATTATCTTTCTTGTTCAATAATCTTTTCAATTACAATAATATATAATTACAAAATTAAACCAATAAACACATTTCATCAATCTATTAAATCAGATTATTTTCTCCCTGACTTACTTAATTAAACATTAAACACACTTTTGAATCATCTGTTTAGTCGTTTACTTGCTTATTTTTTAATATTTTTCCAAACAGAGTAACAGATAAATGAGGACCTGTTGACCTGTTTATCTGTTTATTTTAATTTTTTAATTTGATAATGTTTATAAAAATTATTATTATAATAATAATTGAATCACATCGAGATCTTTGGGAGCACCGATCTTATTTATGCGTTAATATTTAAGGGTCAAACCCTTCTCATTCGGGAATCTTCTGTTTTCTTCGTATACTGACTCTTTAGTCATCTTCTTCTTCCTCCTTTTGTTTTGTTTTGTCTTTTCTTTCTGAAATTTCCTCTTTTCCACCCATTTCTTCCTCTTTTCTTTATAAAAAGGTTTAGATGTTGACTCCATATTCTTTGAATATGAATTTGTGGTTAAAGTGTTTGACATTTACTAAGAATTATAGTTGTTTTTTCTGATTTGTCCTTTCATTATTGTCGTTATAATTTTGATAAAGTCAAATTTGATGAATAGGCATGTTTTTGGAAGCATTTTATGTGTAAATTTACCTAGTTAAGATGATCATGATGGTATCAAAAAATTTATTTGCAAGCTTAGTCATTAGCTGTTATGGTCCTTAGGAGGCAGAGATTAATTAGTTTAATTAGCTCTCTTTTTTCTTTTTTTGGATCGACCATGCTGTCAGATTTTTTTATAATGAAAGCTGATAGTGCGCTGTCGTCTAAGCTTAATTTTTTTAGTAATAAGTTTTTATCGAGTATTTTGTATACTCCGAAAATCGCTAGAGAGATAATTTTAATGGGTTGTATAAATTAGTTTCTATTGTGTTTAATTAGACTGTGATACATGACTTTCTGGAGTAGAACCTCTCTTGTAGCTGTGCTCTGCTTATGCTTCCCATTGTATGTGTGTTAGATCTTTCTAGTTGATCCTAATAATAATAATATTCTTTTAATAGTTTTAATTAGAATCCAAATTTAGAACAAAACCTTAATTTTTTAGGTTCCTTATTTCGTAATAATACTGACTAGTGACGCATTTGACGTCATTGTTAAAAAGTGTATTTTGACGCTTGTTTTCAAATAAACTTGAGGTTTGGTTGTAATGGAGTTGGGTCATCTAGATTTTGCCTGTATAGCTAGACTCATCAAAGTGGTTGTAGTTTTCATTTTTTTCCATTGATCTCTAGTCTTCTTCATTTTCTGAGTAGATAACTTTCTTAGTTATCATTTATCTATTTAGATTTTGGGTAATAAAATCAAATATATGTGGGGCTGGTACTCTGTCTGCTGAGTTTCTATCGAAGCCAACTCTGTCTAAAAGGTCTGAGTAATTTTCAGAGCAGTAAGAGTTTTGTATATTTTCTCTGAACTGAGATTTTCATTCAGCCTATTGGGGTTTTATGAACTTGTTATTTATTGTTGATAATAACCTTAAAAGTTGAAGAAATTGTTGGGTCCAGAAGTGAACTATGTATGGCACAAGAATTTTCTTCCATGTATTAAGTCTTAGTAAGTTGTATCTGGAACTCATTTGTTAGCTTGTAGCCTTTTCTGATGATGTTTCTTTCAAGCAACAAAAGTTATTATTTCTTGCATGTAAAGTCTCTATTGTTATTTGTTTACTTTTATAAGCTGAAATACATCATCGTGTGTTAGGTGTGAGACATTCTGATTTTCGATGTCAACTTAGATGATATCTCTCTGTATTTTGCTCTAAATATCAATTCTGTGTTTTTTTTTATTTTTATTTAATTTTAATTATTAATTTGAGAAAATTTTTGACATTAAAACAATAATTAATTTTAAATTAAACAGTTAGCTTGAATCCTGTTTACTTGCTCCCTGATTTGATTTTTTATACTTTAAATTGCATGGCTGTTTAATATTTGAATAATTTAAAAGTTTATTAGTTATTGTAAATTTCCCATTTCAAATATATTTTAGTTATAATAGTCTAATTGAATGGAATTTATATTGAAGCTAATGATTGATCTTGAGCTTATTCTCAAAATTTGGAGAAACTAGACAATTGTATTGTTGATAATGCTGTATATCATCGGATTTAAAATATTATAGCAAGAGTTCTCAATTTATAAAATTCCCATCGTGTTTCTAAAACCTTATTAGTTTTTTCTATCTCCTGTTGAAAAGTTTTTCGCTTTTATTAAGAAAGATACAAAATAGAATTTTGATTTTAGAAATTAGTCAATGTCAAATTTTGAATTCTTCTTCTTTCTACGAAATACTTTTAGCATTTAAACTATGATGTTTCTTGCAAGTTACTACATCTCTCTTTATTTTTTCGTGGTTCTAAGATTCATTTCACTCAGCTTTAAATAGTGCCTTGCATTTTCTGTTGCTTTAAGGAATGTGAACGATTGAAGTGTTCAGCACAATGTCTTCATTTTACCAAGTATCTGATTATGATATTATTATGTACAAAATATCTTAATTTTGAACCATATTATTTTAAATACTATATCCATTTATTTTTATCATTCTTAGAGTACAACTAAACTAAAATCAGAATTTTTCTTATATAGTGATACATAATTTGTGGGCATCTTACTTTTACTTTTATTTTTAGAATATTTATCTCATTTATTCCCTCATTTATTTTATTTGTGATATTTACAACTCAAAAAAACCTATCGAAATTTGAAGTTTAAATAATTCAAAATGATCATTATATAGAAACCTAAATATACTAAATAGTTCAAACTACTTTTATTTTCAAAATTTATTTCATCTCCCTCTATAGCAATTAGAAAAATTACTTAAATTTTTCAGTAATTGATTAATTATTCAAGAATAGTAATATATATATATGTTATTTAATTCATAAATAATTAAAACTTATAATGCTTGTAAAGGAAGTATATTAGAGAAAATTTTAACTATCAATAAGTTTTAACAATTTTCAAATTTAAACATATATTATAATCTAAAGATAAAGATACCAAATAAAAATGACTTCATTTTATTAATAAAAATAGGTAAAATATTAACTATTAAAAGAAAAAATATTTTATAGGCATATGAAAGAAAGCATATATCAAAAATCAAGTACATTTATTCATACTAGCTATGTTAAAAATATAAATTTCGACCTAGCTTATCAATTTTATATATTTTTTAAAACATTATTATAATTGGTATAAGTTTCTGGTATTAATTATCTACTCCTAAAATATCAAAAATTTCTATGAATGCTGGCCTACTATAATAATATTGAATGTGCGTGAAGGGCTTAAAATAAAAAAATTTAGTAATCAAGAGACTTTCTTAATTGATAATTTACTCCAAGCAATATATTAAAATTTATCTTTTGCATTTTCAATATAAGGTGTGATCATACTTTTCTGCATAATTTTCAAGGAATTTTAGTTTTTTATACCAAAAAGAAGAAAGTACTGAAAAGTTTCAAATAGTTTACTCTCAAATTTTACATATTTGAAGCAAGTTTTTAGCGGCTAATAAAAGATTGGCAAAGATCTTCCTAATATAATTCGAACTTATAGGCCTAATCTTTGATCAACATTCTAATAATATTTTTTCCGATTTTTTATTATTAAGCCTAAATTATTTGTAACTAAAAATATTTACTAATTTCTATTGTATAAATAAATTTTACTTTGTAACTAAATAGTGAATATTTTATTCGTTCTTAATATCATTCAAGTTCCCTCAACTACTGTTTGATTTATAAAGGGTTATATATTAAAAACTCAAGACCCCTTAATGAAGTTTATAAGTTCTTTGATTTGTAGGGAATTTGTAAGAGGTTGGGGTTATTAACAGGTTTTAATGTGAAATATATAGTAAAATTATTTGATTTTATCATTCAATAAGCACTTTTAGATTATGTGGAAGATAATAGATCTGAAGTTTATTTTACATAACAACAACTCTATCTTATCTACAGAAATCTCTTATCGTGAGTTTTGCTATATTATTATTGATTCTTTCATTTGTTTTATTGATTGAGACACTCTTGTTTTGTCTATAAACTACTTAATTATTTGATTTGCATCTTTCTCGCAATTTGTAGAGTAGAAATTGTTGCGAGGCATATCGCACTCTATTATTAAACGAATATAATAAAAATGAGGAGGTTTTAGAAAAATAAATGAAAAATACAATTTAAAATGTAAACACAAGATAAAATTAGATTAATGTTTTTTAAAAGTCGATATTTTGAATTAATATTAAGTACTTATTTATTAACTTTTATTGATTAATCAAACATGGAAAAATTCCATTTTTATTTAAATCACTTTTCCAAACTTGATTCTATTTTTGAGAACGAACTTTTCTTGCTGCTTAATATCTTATGCTCTTTTAAAATGTGAAAGTTTCGAAAAAAATATAGATATTTTCAACATATCTTCAAGGTATCTTCAGGATATATTCCCTAAAAATTAGGGAAAAATTGGATTTAGTAACAATAACAATAAGAGTCCACTAGGATTAGATAACTTTAAAGAGAAGTATCTAAATTAATCTATGCAAGTACCGGAATTTTCTTGCATTATATTTTAATCAGGATTTTAGTGAACTCTGATGCTAAGAGGTTGCGTGCTATCCTCAAATACACTAATTTGCTTGCTTATTAAAGCTCCGCAACTTAGTAGTAGTAGTAATGAGTAATCTCAAATTAAATTTAACATATCACTGTTTAATACTAAAATCAAACCATCAATCTTAGTCGTGACGTAGACGTATCTGAAGTGAGTTGACGTGGCAATCAATGACGTGGCAAGTCGTGAACTAGAAAACTCCGAAAAACCACCTAGCCCCCCATTCCACATTTCCCTGTACCGAGATGTAAAATCAGAGATAAGAGCCTAGCGAACTAGGAGTATCCCCCACAGAGCTCGTAGAGATCTGCTTCCTGTAAACAATTAAAGGGGAGTCTGGAGAAAACGCTTACCAGGTTCCACCGCTGCTGAGATAGTAGTCTCTGTCCTTTCGCTGTGGTAGCCTCATTAACCCGACCTGGTGTGGGAGAAAAATCATTATCGTTGGCTTCTATGGTTCTCATCGTCTCACTTTTGAAGGTTGAGCACCACCTTCATCCTGCTCCCTATTACCTAGGAAGCTGAACTCACGCCAGGAAGCTCATCTAATGCAGGGAAATCCTTAGCGTGCAGACGACTCGAGGAGTCTAGGATCTGACAGATTGAACCCCGCCGACTGGCCCCTAATGCGGTGAACCCAGCAACCCCCTGCCTACCCTCAGCAGGCCTTAGTGTAGTAGAAAGCTCTATTAGAAAGTCTCCAGCCTCGGGCCCCTGTGGGTCACCCTATCCTTATAACTTTCTAATTTAATAATATAGCTCCGCAACTTAAAGAGGCTCTTTTGCTTTTATTTTATTAAACAACTTCAATTGAGTTTCTTAAACTTCAATTTTATTTATTTTTTGTGGACTTTTTAGTAGATGCTTCATTAAATCTCATGTATGTAAAGTAGTATTCATAATTTCCTTTGATTTTATCATACTTTAAATAAACGGTTAGCTTGACTTTTCTATGCTCTTTCTTATGCTTCTGACATCTTAATTAAAGTGCAAAGTCCCTCTCACATTTCTCACAAAAATATACTTCAAATTCCTCTGCTTAAAATGTAATTTCATTAATACCTTTCTCCTCCTCTCTGCCTTCC
The DNA here is from genome assembly GCA_000711775.1 of Oxytricha trifallax. NCBI lineage: Eukaryota > Ciliophora > Spirotrichea > Sporadotrichida > Oxytrichidae > Oxytricha > Oxytricha trifallax. The sequence continues at coordinate 184,791 of ARYC01000049.1, forward strand.
ACACACTTATTTGCCATTTATTTTCTATTATTGATTTCTATTTTAATAACAGAGATCTCAAGTGATAGCTCTGGTAGTTCTTTATGAGAGTTTCATCTCACAGCTATCACACTTTTTATTGCTGCCAAAGGTATGTCTCATTTAGTTTGATGGAAGTGCTGTTGTTTTACTTAAAATGTTAGCGCTCATATTTATATTTGAATTTAAAATTATAAAACTGCATCTATAACTGAGAGCTTATATGAGAGCTTTGCAAGCCTTAAAGTTTAAAGGGAAGTTCTTAGAGTATTAGAGAAGAAATATGAGTGTTAAGATACAATCCAGCACTAAATATGGGGAAGGAAGTAACCATTTTTACTTTCAATAATAAGTTGATTTAAGTATGTACCTATATAGGAGGTGCACCTAATTAAGTATGTACGGCTTTAGGATGTATTTTGTGATTTTATGATTAAAATTAGGGTGCTCCTAATTAAGTACTAGCATTTTATGAGGTGCTCCTAATTAAGTACGTACCAATTTAAATTTAAAAATAAGGAACTATATCAGTAGAAATTGAAATCAATCTCTCAAGTTTGAAACCAGTTCTCAAAACCTTCGTCATATCCTTCTTAGAGGTTAACCTCCTATAGGATGCCCATATTTAATAATTAGTTTACAGAGTTATATAATTGAAATCAATAAACTTAAATTTGAATATCATTTCTTAGATCTGTAAACAAGATGGAGTCAATGAATGATGCAATGAAAAGAGTGCAAGCACAAGAATTGATTCAAAGATTTAGAAGCAAGGAGGATTTGCATCGCTACCTGGTGCAGCAAGGTAATGAACTCATAGTAACTAATCTTGATTATGTAGTTGGTTTGTTCCTGCCAACGATGGAAGGTACTAAAATTTCATTTCTAAGAGCAATACTCTGCGAAGAGAAGAAAGCTTTGAAAACTTAAGATGTAAAGTTTGCAGAGATTCCAAACTATCCAGAGATTTCAGTGACTAACTTATATGATGATGCTATGAACGACCCAGAGGTTTCGCAGTACCTTCCCACTAAGAAGCAGTTGTCAAACAAACTACCTGAAAGAAACTATTTCTTTAGTATGCTTGCAACAATCAAAGGGGATTACTTGAAAGAAATCATTCAAGAATCTCATAAGAAAAGGTACAGCATCTATAGAAGAAAACAGCAGACAAGGCATTAAAATTAGTGAAAACTGGCTGTCAAAGCTGCAGAAGCACCTTTATATATCGAGTAAGATTTGTAGATTAAATCTTTAGAAAAATCTGGAATTTGCATTTACTAAATGAAGGAATAGAGCAAACTTCACATACAGCGAAAGTCGTAGACCAAGTATGAAGTCAGCAAGATACTTTATTCAAATATTTAGCCGCCAGAGCAAATGAACATTGATGTTGGAGCTGGTATCAAGAGAAGAAACTTATGATGAGGGAAGCAGCAAGAAGAAGATAAGAAAAAGAAATCAGCTCCTAAGAAAGTTTTTTTGATTGAGACTTAAATATTCTTTAACTTAATTCTAAAACTTATTTATATACATTCACTCTCCCTTCTTTTGTCCACTTTTAAGCAGCTAATTATCTACTCTCTTCGCTGAACTTTTAAAAACGTTTATTGTATCAAGAGGTAGGTCATTAATCAAGTGGAATAGCAGCAGTTTCTTGTAATTACCTTTAAATATACCCCAGTGTAATTTGATTCCATTAAACTATGGGCTGTAAGGCACGTTAACACAGGTGTTATTCTAAGTTGCTTATTAGTTATTCTTGTTTCTTTTATTTTATGAACAGAAAGATTATCAACTTAAAGCATAATCTCTTATTCAGGATACTCATCTAATCAAAAAAACATAATATACTGCTCTGTCTTTATAGTGCGAGGATGTATAACATAAAATTATAAGCCAACATCCTTGCTAATACCTCCAAGAATTGCCATTGTTTATATGTATTTTTAATCATATACCTCTATCTCTTATACAAAAACTTCTAAATGAAAGTGTTGAAGGTAAAGACAGTCTCATCAGCATATTTAAATCTAAGACAATGGGGTCAAACAAGACCCTCTATAATGTATATTTATTTTTTTGTAATCTGATAGAGGTTTTGACGCTTAGCAATAGTAGCAGATAAACTATTAGTGAGCGTTAAGGTTTTCGAGAAATGACCCCAAAGTAGTTTACTTTTTATATATTACATTATCCTAAAATATAAAGAAAATTTCCAATTTTTAATAAAAATCTAATTTAAAATATCAATTAAACAACTTATGCAAGAAATTAAAAAAAAAATTTATTTTTCAAAATATATTATAATTAATATATTTCACATTATTGTTACAAATGTAAGTTCCAAATAATTTATTAAAATATAATTCAATAAATAAAATAAATTTTTTTAATTTTCTTTAAAATATTGCATAAGTTATTAAATTGATATTTTAAATAAGATTTTCATTAAAAATTGAAAATTTACGTTATTTTTACTATATTTTTAAATATATAAAAAGTGAACTTTTTTGGGAGTCATATCTTGAAAATCTAATCTCTCACTATCAGATTACATAGAGAAAAATATAAATTTTAGAGGGGGCTTGGTTGATTTATGATATAGTATAAGAAAAATAGATGATTATATGAAATTAATTAAGATTAATAAGAATACTTTTAATGGCGACGCTGGTGGAGCAGTTTCATTCACTAAAAATGTAAGTTAGAAAAAAGATATCTTAAATTTTTATTTTTCAGAGGTACGATCTGGTAAGAGCAGTTACTGACTTTAGTTAAGCCTTCGAAAATAAACAGAAAGGAACATGAAAGGCGTGAGAATAATTAGTAATGATGTTATGTATTGTGGTGAATATAAGAATGTCAAAGCTGTTTGAGTTATTCTGTTTCCATATTATTTTTAAAGTATTCTTAATTAAATTCTTATAATCATCTATTTTTTCTTATTATTTATCATAATTCCATGGCCAAACTTAATATTATTCTGTTAGGCTCTATGCATTTAATTAAATATATAATTTAAATAAATTATTGTTGTAAAATGACAGAATTAAATTAATTACTCTAGCCCAATACTTCAAAGTTTTACGTTAATAGGATAGCTAATATGCTTCTTTAAAAACTTTGACTTCATCTTTGCCTCAGAATTCAATTATTATTGCTTTAATTACACAGTAAGGAAGCAGTTAGAACGAACTGTTGATAGACTTCGCTTTAAGAGCAGTGAAAGGAGTTTTTAGTTAAGTACTGGTTTAGCTTATTAACTATAAAAAAAGCGCAGCTTATACAGTAAATTTATCTACTCTTCATCACAAATAGACCTCAAAAGTTTGCAATTTTTATCTCTAAATAAAAGCATTTATAAACTTCATTAAGAAGTGCTGGAGAATTAAATACACTAATGGATTAAATAATCATGAGTTTATTCAATTGACTCTTCATAAATTCTTTTTGTAATTTAATTTTGAAATATTTTTAAATTTTTGATTAACTTTCACTTTATGTGTAGAAATAATTACTTATTAGCAATTCTTTAAATTATTTACTCCACCCTAATAAAATTGATTTGAAGAATTCACTTAAAATAATTTTAAAAAGAGTAAAGATCCCTCATCAATTAATTTTAAGGATAATGAAATATCTGCAAGAGTCTATATTATTGTTTGATTTGATTGATTGATTATTTGTTATTTATAAATGATTAATTAAAAACGCAGAGTTGATTAAGTATTTTTATAGCTATTTTTAAATATTTTATTATTTTTTAAAAACTTTGAATATTCCTGCGTTTTTGCAATTAATTTCCTATTTTTTATTAAAAAAAAAGATTTTGCTGAATAAACTACAAATAAAAGTTACAGTAAATTGCTATTTTTCTCTGATAAGTTAATAAAAGCATGAAATAATTAGTGATAAGGTGGTTTGTAAATTATTAATTAACATATTATACATAGTATTTCTTTTAAATCACTTTTTCAAATCACTTTTTTAAAAAATTCAACTTCTGTAGGAATTGAACCCTTGACACATTATTAAAAAGTCAGTATGTTATACCAACTGTACTATAAATCAACTTTTCTGTTTTACCTTCAATATTATCATTTATATATGGTTGGAGTAATTTTAAAAACCTCTCTAAATTAAAGTCATGATAATTTCATTTTCACTTATTTTATCAATAGAATAACTCAGAGTACTATAGAAATTACCATAACTTACTACCATTAGAGAAAAGAAGAATAACTTAGAGGATTTGAGAATTTTCTCTGTTAAAATAAAAGAAAAGCAGAATATAGTATAAGAAAATGGGAATTCAAAATATTACAAATAGTGAAGAAACCCAATTAAGATAATGAAAAAAAAATGAGAGATAAAAACAATTAATAAATTAAATTGATATAGTTTCTTATCATCAAAACTTAAGAGTTAAATAATTATAGATATTTATGGTTTTACTATTCTTATTTACAATTTATTTCTTTTACTTTTACATTACTCCCTAAATTCTTCTAAAATTTTATCAATGGGGTTTTAATAACAATTTAATTCTTTTATAAAATGATTAATTAAAACCTAAACAGTTTTAAAAAACTTTTCAAGTTAATTTATTAATAAAACAAACAATAAACTTTCCAATGACCCAATAAAATATACGTTTAAATCAGTTGATTTTTAAGATAAAAATAGTGTAGCATTTATTCTTAATAAATTTTAAGTTCAATATTAACTAACAACTAATTTAAGTTACTTGATTAATCTTATTTTGATATAAGATACATTTTTTCATAATTAATAGAAAAAAAAAATAGAAAATTAAAAACTTTAAAGCAGTTAAAGTGATTCGAATGACATTTTTAATCAATCAGAAATTCTGGAATTTGAAGACGATTTGCAAATTAAACTAAATAATGTTTATGATGAAATCTCTTATATTGACGACAAGAAATAAAATTAATTAGGCATTTAAAATAAAACTTACTTGCAACATTAAAATTAAATTTTATCTTAATAAAATTCATCATTTGAGATCATTGATGAGTCCAGAAGGTTCATTAATAATAGTAATAAATTAATATAAATTTAATACTAGTCTTTTCAACAAATTAATAAATTCAGGTTTTGAAATTCAATCTTAATAGCAACCAATTTTAGAAATAGTTCAATAAATATAGATGTGTTTGCCAAAATTAATAAAACAAGTAAAATTTTGATGACTGGAGAGAAGTATTTGGTCAAAAATGAAAAAAATGAAGGAATATGTAATTAATAAAATAAATAAAAATGTGGTAAATTCAACACAAGAAACAACGAAATGGTAAAGATTCTCTTTTAGGCAAATAAACTAGATGAATGAACGCCACTTTAACAAAAAGAAAAGAAGTGTAGTTATATGTAAAAATAAGCATAAGTACTTAATTATTTGTAATAAAAAGATGGAAAACTAGATTTAGTCCAAAGAGAAGTACAAAACGTAATTAATGAATAATTTAGAAAATTTGAAAATAGAAAATGAGTATCTCCAAGGTAAATAAAAAGTAAAATAAGAAATAATTCAAGAAAAATTTGAATATCTTAAAAAGAAAAAGATTAGAAGTTACTAAAATATTTATTACAATAAATATAATATTAGAAACGAACGATATGCATAAAGTCTTCTTGATAATATACACAGAATAAATCATGGATAGCAAGTTTAAACAAAATGCAAATGAGTATTTATAAGATATATTAAAAATAGCTATTAATACCAAGGATGTATAAAAATCAAGGTGGGAAAGTTTTCGGGCAAGTGAATTTTCTAATAAATATTATTTATGAATTATACATAAAAAATTTAAGTTTAATTTAAGGTAAATTATAGTTCAGGTGAGCTAAGGCTCCACACTCTTAACATACATTCATAAAATGGTGTATATCGTTCATAATAATAATATTTATTCAAATATTCAATGTATCTCCACTAGACTTGTCTGGTGGTTCATCTTCTTCTTCCTTCTCTTCTTTTTGTAACATCTAGTCACTTTTGTTAGCAAATTCTATCCCTATGCTTTGGTCTGGTGCTAAGCTTAGCTTTTGTACACCTTTCTTGAGTAGTACTTTTTCAGCATCACTCTGATATTGAGACAGTACGTTATGTCAATAACACTAATTTTTGTATCCATTAAGGTTCTCAACCGGGATAACTTTATACCGTGATATAATCCCTTAGATCTTCGCCAGTATGTGAAGATCATTGATTGCATACGTTGTGTGTTGATCAAATTGCTTGTTCTATCTAATTCTTTTCTGTTTGGGTCTCTTTTTACTATCAATCTGTAATATTATGTCACTATCATCTGATTTTGCAAAAGACTTAGGTCTCTTGTCCTTGTCTTTTGCTGGACTACTGCTTATAGTTAGTTCTCCAAATTCCCTAACTTTGTGCTCTTTTCTTTCACTCTTTAATTACCCTTCCTTCTTGACTCTGTTGGTCTTTATTTATCTTTTTCTTGATCTTTATCCATTATTTGTATTAGCTTTTATCCAATTTCAGTTTTTTGAAATTCTAAGATTGGTTTTGCTTCAAGAATTGCCCTATCGTATTTATTGGGCTCTATTTATGCTTATTGTGTGGATATATTTATATCTTTCACATCTTCCATGTATACTGCTGGGTGTTCTATGGCATCAGGCAGTGTTTGTTCTGTTATCACTACCTCAAATACTATGCTCTTAATATCATCTACCTTGTCGGGTGGTTGTATTACTGTAGTTGCATGTTATGTGAAATCATCTATTTACTATAAAATCTCCTGAACAATCATTTTATCTTTCGATTCTTCCTGCTATATTGCTATTTGAGGGAGTGGTCTCTATGCTAGTATATTATTTTAACTTTCAGATTTAACTAATTATTTATCCTCTGTAGAAATCACTGGATACACAATTTCTTTGCTTCTGTCGGGACTTGCATAATTGTCTAAGTGCTACTTCGAGTTACATCATTTTGTTTAAGTTCAATAGTTTTAATAATTTATTATTTTAATTATTATTTCTATTAATCTACCGTAGCTTCTTTCTAACGGTTACTTTTCTTTTTTTGATACTAATTAATCATAGGTATATGTGATAGTTTCTATTAGACATCTTCGTTAGATGCTTCGTCTATTCTTCTTAGGACTGGACTTGCAACTTATGCAGTTGATTGTTATTCAATCTCTTGTTTCACGACAATTAGAATTTTCCTAGTAGTTTTCTTTTGGGTTGTTCGACCTCTTACATCATTTATGTTTGATGTTACTTTTATACTTTTTTAGTTTTTTCCATTTCTTAATCACTTTATTGTGATGTTCTTGTGAGTAGTACCCTGATCAAATCTCGCTGATTTTGATTCTACAAGTTTTTCTATTGGGGTTTACACCTTCTTTGGTGGAACTACTTAGCAGCCCATAACTTACATGTCCTTTGTAAGAGCTACGCTTTGTGATTGTAGTTCAAGGTTCCCAAATTTTAAAAAGATGTTGTTTGCAAATTACTGTAGTAATCTTGCTACTGTAATAGCATCATTTTTCAAGAACTCTTTTACAAAGTCTTCTTGTTCCTCATCTTCAAATCCTTCTGACATCAGTGTATCGAAGATCATGTCTTCTTTTTGCATTACATCTCTAACCCTTGATCTAGGATGTTTTGGATATAGTCATTGCTTAATTTTATAAAGTTAAAGGTTTTCGTGATATGTTCCATCTATTAACTTTTTAATTAAATAATGAATTATACATAAAAACATATATTTAATAATTTTTTTACTCTTTAATTTTATAGAGGATAAATAAAACGATTTTTGTTTTATAATAATTAAATATTTACGCTGACTGACTTATATCATAACATTGGATAAATTAAATCATATATAAAAAGAAAATTTAACAAGATTATGATTAATTAATTAATGAAAATAAGATCCCGTATATAGAAAATGCTAACTATTATAAAGTATATTTATCAAAATTTAATAAATCATCGAGTAAAATACTATTAAAAGACTAATAAATCACTAGATATCATTAAAGAAAACATAAATACAGAAAGAAAAAAAAATATATAAAAAAAATAAGAATATTTACTTTCCAGTAAACCTCCCTAAATTTTTTATTATAAGGATGGGCAGGAAACTTCCCTTATTTCAAGTATTAATGAAATGCATAAAAATAGGTAATTTGGTATATATTCAAATACAAGAAAATATCTAAGTAATTTTAACTGCCAAGTATTTATCATTTTGAAATTTTCCTTAAAACAATATAATTATATTTGAGATTTTATTAGAAAATTATTCTCTCTAAATATAAACATTGCTTTCTTCAAGTTTCAAGATCGTTATTGTAGTGTTTTTTAAAGACCATTTTGTAATGTTACTTTTATTTTCTTCTGATTCCTTTGTTCTCTTCTTGAGTTTAAATTGTAATACAGTGTTTGAGATCACACCTATTCATATTTAATGGATTTAGTATCTGATACTAGAATTGCTATTAACTGCTTTAACATAAAGAAGAATGTTGTTATCACTGAATGATTTGTCAGAAACATCATTCCTTCTTTCGATATTGGATAATCTCTCGTTGGTCTCACTAAGTTAATTCTCCATATCACAAACATTCTTACTAACAGTGGTCAAAGAAGTTTGAATTTCTTTAAAGTTTTCGGATTGAGCCCTGTATTTACCATTAATTGTTTGGAGGATCTTGCATAAATACCCTATTTTGCCAATTCTCTCTATTGCATTGCTTACTTCATCATAGAGTTTCTCAAGCTTCGACCTTACATCTGGAGGAGATTAATTTACTGAATTAGCATACTTCTTGGTTTTATCCAAGTGACTTCACTATTCCTTGTTGTTGTTAGGGAGGTTTCTGATTTTTAGTATATAATTAAATCTTTTACTTACATCATCAATTCTTATCAGCTGATTGAGGATTGAATAATCTGATTCTGTAAAATTTAATCTTGGTGGCCTGCTCCTTAATCGAAATCTGCAAAATATTAGATGTGATCATTACTGTTGTAGTTGTTAGCTATACCTGCAATAACATCATCTCCAATCTTTATCATCACCAATATCTCCACCTTCATTATTAAAGTCATTTGTTTCATCCTTGCTGTTGAACTTTATTTTTAGTGAAACACTGCATTATTTTAGCAATATTGCCCATAATCCATTATCAGAACGTGTCTTAAGTTTATTAGGGGGCATGCCAACATCATTACCTAAATTCTTCAATCCAAGAACTAAAATAGAATTATGCTAAATTATAATGGAAAATGCGAATGACAATAATATCAAAGAAATTCTATAAGTCATTATTATTACTAACATTTTAAGAAGCGTTCAAAGGGTCATAATATTTATTACAGATTGTAACTCAATAATTATTGATGGAAAGTAAATTAGGAGCCAGTTGCTCAAAATACATAAACTATTCACTAGCATTTCTGCAAAACAATGCTCAGAAAATCCTTGACAGTGACTGAAGCTGCTATATCACAAAAGATTTTAAGAAAGATTCAAAACAACTAATTAAGTTCTTACATATATCTGTAAAATTTTTTCCCGGAGTCTAATAATTTGAGTATTTCTATGATATTGTCCATTATGATGGCTGGGCTTGCTCTTTTAAGTACCTAAAATAATCTTTATAAAATAAGTATACATATAGCTTGCTCTTGACTTTCATCCATTCTTATTATTAAATTATATATTTTTATTATAATAATAATTTAAAAAAAATAAATATTGTAAATTTAAATATATAAACCTCACCATAGTGGAACTCTAAAGAAAAAAACACCTTCTATAAATCAGATGCTCTTAGACCACATATTGAAAAAATAATCGGTGAGTATAGCCACAGAGAATTGAAAGATAGCAACTTTCCATAACTCTTTAGATACCTAAACAAAAGTTCTCAAGGAGCAATACTACTTAAACCATGCCAAGTCAGAACTATACTGTGCATGTATCGTAAGCTAAAAATTCTACTAAGGAGTACCCGCAATGTACTACTCAAATCAATAAGAAATGATGAAATTCATCTTTAGCTACAAGAAACAACAATACAGACTATTCTAGAGAATAGACACAAAAATTTGGAAAACTATCAAAGACCTTGTCTGGTTGATCAATGATATTCACTTCATTCTCCCAATCAGACAACAAACTCATGACGCATCAGATCGGTAGGATATCTAATACTAAATAAAACCAAAACAGATTCTGAACAGTATTTTTCGACCGGAAACTGATGATTAAGTAAAAACAATTGCGGAAGTTATAGACTACTCACAAAGAGAACTCAGAGATTTTACGAACATCTTCCATGACGACCTCATCAGAAAGAATATAGATAATATGAATACATACTACCAAAATCTATGCAAACTCATAGATAGAGCTACACACTCGTTATACCATCTAAATTCATATAAAAACTTTGCTTTGACACTTTAGTGAAAAATGTTCAACAACCGAAAGATTTTCAAAATATAGAACTCCCATATTGGGACGAGATTATAAAGGTTAAGAACAATCCTAAAGCATACAACTATGGAGTAACTAGAGTTATCAACGATAAACAGTATAGATCCAACTATATCTTAGAAACAACAAGACCAATGTTCTATAAGAAATGATCAATAACCCTAGCACAAATCTTTTCATGTACCAAGAGATAAGGAAAATTCTACTAAACCCCCTCGAAGATAATGATCTAAAAAGAGAAATTGGCCTAGAGACTTACACACGCTTGAAAGAAAATTACTAAATTCTAGTAGGAAACAAAATAGCAGAACCAGATAATATTTTACTTCAAGAGTCTTGCTACCTAGCTGCACACATTTGTGCCTGGGAATTCAAAAAGAAACTCGCAATTCTTAACAAATAATGGATAGATTGGATGTCTAGTACCCTAGGTTATTCAATAATGAATTAATGTATGAGTACAAACCTCGATGTAAGAGGAATACTAAACAACATCTACCATTTCTAAAATACCAACGAAAAGGACTACTATGAAGTACTAGTCCAAGAACTAATTGATGAACTCAAACTAAGAATTGGAGCAAGACAACTATCAGAAACAGCAGATCGTCAACTATTAAGAGGAACTAAAAGGTCTATTCTAAACCTAAAAAACTTTGAAAAAAACCAAGATGAAAAGAAATTCTCCAATATTAAGGTATCATACAAAGGCTACGAATGCTTATGAGCTCAGTTATTGAGTAAAATACTAATTAAAAGGGCTAGACCCTTATATATATATATTAAAGATATACAAGATCGGGGGTCCCCAGAGACCTCAATGTGATCTAATTATTATTATTATTATTATTACTATTATATATTTTTATTTAATTAAAGCAACATTGCATTTAAAATAAATTACAAAATTATAGATATATGGCAGTTAAAATTACTTAGAAATTTTATTGTATTTAAATTTATACCAAATTACCTATTTTTATGCATTTTATTAATAATGTGGAACCATATTTATTAAGAAAATAAAAGAAATGAACTAAAAAACTTATTTTACGCAATAGTAATTGATACACCTTTAGATGATACAACATGCAAACTAGGTTATTAAATCATGAAAAATATAGATATATTCAGAAATATAACGATTAAAAGATTTAACAAACGGGAACTTATTTATTTGGATCACAAACTTAAAGTAAGTTAAAATGATTCCTTGATACCTTAAATTTATGGGATAAATGAGGGAAAAACAAGTCACGTAAGTGAAATTAAACAACGATTAGATTTTTAATAAAGGAATAGGATTTGAAATGAGACATTTACTGAGTTATGTGTAGTTACAAGACCAGAAAATAAATTTAGTTAATTGAAAAAGATTACTTGCACTCACAACGTAGATACCATTATTATATATCTAGTAAAAATTGAAAGTTAGATACAATATCAATTGTAAGAAATAATTAGACAATTATTGCCAAATAAAAGTATTATATTCCATATATTAAATTGAAAATAAACTTGCTCTGAGGTTGTAAAGATAAATAAGAAATGATATACTTCCTTAACAAGGCAATTTAGAAAAATCCTGATCTCATGGAGCAACTAAGCTTTATCAAATAAATACAATAAAACTCCTTATATCAAGTAATCCAAGGAGCATGCTAGGCATTTGCACTTGAGTTTAAAAAAAAATCCAAAGTTCACAGAATTATTATGATAAGTCTCTTGAACAGAATTATTAAATATAGTTAGACACTTAGAAAAAAACTTAATACTCATACTATAACACACTAGGTTTGAAATCTCTGACTTTAAAGATATTTTTGATCTTGAATATTTACTAGACCTAGAGCTAATAGATCAGATACAATTTTTCGCAATAAATTAAGAATTACAACTAACTGTAATTCAAATAATCAGTCAAATTAGTAAAATAATCGTCAATAAATAAATTCTTAAAATACAATTAAATTATAAATTAATCATTCTTTAAGCATTATTTTAATTTTCTTATAAACTTACTTGATATTAATTTAATTATATTTGAAATAGGCGTAAGTGGTAAATTTTGTATTTTTACTACTTGCGCCCATTTATATTATTTTAATAAATAGATATTCTAATTTTGATTGTTTCATTTTTTACAAATATGAAATGTAATTTATTTACTATTTTATGTCTAAGTGAAATAATATATTTTATACATTAAATCTCTTATATTTTTAAGATTTGTTGCTTTTATCAGTAAATTGTTATTAAATTATTAATGTTTTTACTTATGAATAAGTTAAACTTAATATTGGTTTATAACAAACTTCATATCTATTTCAAAATTATTAAGCATATTAAAAACTTTACTTCCCAATAAATAGATTGCATTTGCAAAAATAAAAAAGGTTTAAATAATACAATTCACAATAATTTATAATTTTATTTTTTATACAGTAAAATTCAAGTAAATATTATAGAAAATGTTTTAAGTATTCATATTATAAAATGTTTTATATATATATATATATATCAGCATTTATGTATTCACGATTTTTTCGCTATTTTGACTGAATCTTCACAGCCATAGCGATCACCTTAACAAACTCTTTAAGTTGTATATATGTGTTAAATATTAAAGAGTGATACATTAGATTAGTACTAAATACTGCAAACCAGGCAAACCTGATCAGACTTTCAAACTAAGTAAAAACAAACTAAATAATTCTAAAACTATATGAAGACTTCGTCCCAATAGATGAAAAAGTCTTGAAATGATTTGACAACAACACAGAATCGCTAATAAACAAAAAATTATCACAACAATTAACTAAACAACATACGTATAATGTGGAAATGGAAGATGAGTTCGAAATAACTCAAAAGCACTTACCTCCAAATTATAAAAATTAAATCCAAGTGAGTAACAAGAGTAACTTAAAAAATTTTGTAAATGATGTATAAAAATAAACTGATGACATACCTGATATTTAATAGCACAATAAACTACTTTTATAAATTAAAGATTTAAGAATTAAATATATGGAGGCAAAAGATATCAAGGTAACTTGTTATTAATTAACACTTGATAGAATTATAAATGAAACACATGCTGAAGATGCTACAGCTCACTCTACCTACTAACGTCTTTGGAGATCTAGACTTCGAACAAAAGAAAAAGACTGGCAAACTTTAGGCTAAAGTATCACGAAAGACAAACTAAAAATCCCTATAATCTACCAAAATTTAATCTGCTGGAGTAGACTTGACAAAACAAAACTTCTCTTAATTTTTGAGAACCAAGACCTTTAAACAGAGCTGTTTTAAATCATGACAAATATACCCCAGACCAGAAGGTACGTCCCACCAGGAGAAAGGATCATAAATGATGGCCCAGAAGCTTACAAATATCTAATATATAATGACCAGATATAAAAATAATCAGAAGAATTAAAAATGCTTTAATTACTAGCCTTCATCACGGGAATCATTTTCAACCTAAAAGTTGAAGAACAACACAAGAAAATAATAGAAGTTATGAACGAACTTACAGGTAAGACAATTGACCTAACAAAGAGATCAGAGATTATTTCATGAGGAAATATTGAAAGAATATAAATATTCAATCCTCAAAAATATGAAATTCTGGATCAGGACTAAGCCGAACCAGATGACTAATGAAAAGGGCTTAACCTTTATATTTTATCATATATATATATATAAGGTCTGGGATCCCCAAGGATCTCAATGTGATCATATTATTATTATGGCCAAATAAAAAATAAGCTGAAATAATTAACAGACCCCATAATCATAGCCTTACTTGAAAACGATAGAAAATGAAGCCTTATTTTATCAGAATCAAAATCAATCAAAAATACACAGATAAGGACTTAAATATTAATTCGAATTTAAACAATTAAAATAGATTCACAATAAATTCCTTTGTAAAGTTAAATAAGTGGAATTAGATCGAGTATATAAATTAATCAAAATTTTAATCGTATTACTATAATTTTATTGTGCATGAACAGTTTAAATTAGCATATTTTTATGTTGATTTCCTTCTTCAAAATCATCATCTCTAGTCGATTAATCCTTGAGATTGGTGCTCATTGAGTCCATCGGCATCATCACTTAAAAACTTAATTGTCTTCAGAACTTGATACTAGAAGCTTAGCCACATATCAAATTAAGACACCTGTTTTGATGATTAGCTGGATAGCAATTCTCCATTTTATTAGTTGAAATTTAAATTGATCTGTGATTATTAATAAATTAAATCAGGCATAGTCTTAATTAATAAATATTAACTTTCAATTAATTAATACATCTCTGTTAATAATTATTCATAGATTAAACCTATTAGCTAAACTTTTCATTATAAATCATTAAAATTTATAAAAATTTTAATGATTTATAATGAAAAGTTTAGCTAATAGGTTTAATCTATGAATAATTATTAACAGAGATGTATTAATTAATTGAAAGTTAATATTTATTAATTAAGACTATGCCTGATTTAATTTATTAATAATCACAGATCAATTTAAATTTCAACTAATAAAATGGAGAATTGCTATCCAGCTAATCATCAAAACAGGTGTCTTAATTTGATATGTGGCTAAGCTTCTAGTATCAAGTTCTGAAGACAATTAAGTTTTTAAGTGATGATGCCGATGGACTCAATGAGCACCAATCTCAAGGATTAATCGACTAGAGATGATGATTTTGAAGAAGGAAATCAACATAAAAATATGCTAATTTAAACTGTTCATGCACAATAAAATTATATTATTGCTAAAATACATAAGATTAGGAAATTAGAGAAATACTAATATTAATGATATTCTTGGAGTAAACTTAACTGCCAGTCATTTGATAAACTTATAATTGGATTAGATGTAATTAACTTTTAATATTAAACTGATTGTACATTGTACAGTTTTATAATAAAATGTTTCTTAATCGAGAAATTTTACAGTTTTAGATGCTTTGTCTATTAAAGTAATCAATAATAAATTAAAAATGAGAGAACTAATTATTCAAACGAGTGATAGAGAAATGCTTTATAAAACACTCATAGTATTACTCGTGATTAATATCTAATCTAAGATAAAAGGACCGCTTAATAACGAACAAAATCGTCAGAGTCAATGAAAGGCACATATTTGTTTTCAGTATCAAAATCGAGAATTAAAACCAATTAGTCTCGGAAATTGAACAGGCTGTATCAACTAAAACGCCAAAGTATAGTCATGCATTCTTATTTCACTGCGTCAATAATAACGAGAGAATACAGCAATATCTAGCAATACACTTGAAACAAGATGGCCTAGGACTTTGTAAAAATTACTTCACTAAGAGAGATTATCTTGGATATAAGGTCTTGATAAGTCTAAAGTTTCCCTATAAACTAATAGGCAAAGTCAAGCTAAGGAAACTGTATGTCAGTTTGAAGATTTAGTAGATGACTCTGGGGATCAATAGCATTTTGATGATTTCGTTGCATTTGCAAAAGTGTAATCAAAAAATAGATAAACTGATAGTACTTTTTCAAGAGACTCATCACAAACACAAGGCAGAATTTAAGATCAATATAAGGACTTGGTAAGATCAAAATAGATTAACACAGTAGATGATATGTACCGAAAGTACCAAGATGATGTTCTCATTTGTGATCAAATCGCGAAAAATCGCAAATTACTAATGATCTACTAAGGATTAGAATAGAAACTTATCTCAAAGCCAGAGCAGCCTAAGCAAACAAAGCTCCTGTCATTAATCCAGTTTCTACAGAGATCTGACACCTAATCCCAACTTTTAAAAAGGCTTGATTAAAAAATGCTTGAAGAAATGCTCTACTTCGACGCAGTTGACAAGATGTATAAAGTAATCTTCAGAAAATTTCCAGACAAAGTGAATGTTATCTTGTTTTTTGGGGAGCCTAACACTGGAAAGACTACTATCGCTATATATATAAGAAAGATCTTTATCACTGAGGATTTCAGAGTACCCAACAAATCCTTTTGCATGGAATCCAGCAATACTTACTCTCAACCATAGCTCGTTATCATGGATGAAATCAAGAGATACATTTTTTACGATAGTGAAAAGATAGATGACCTTAAACGATTCTTTGAAGGATAGGGGTATCCTGTAAATCTTAAAGAAAAATAGCCTGTAGTGAGATTCCAATAGTGCCAAGTGATTGGCATTTCTAACACGCTGCCGTTCAACTAAATGAGTGATCTGGACGATGCTGAGATCAGACGAGAAGTTCCCTTTTAGTGAGGTCGAGCTGAAATTGTACTTTCGGAGGCGTTTGATAGAGGACGGGGACTCACAGATGTTGGAGGACGAAGAAACATATCTAGGAGACACAATTTTGGCAAGCAGCGATCTCTAGAATAATAATCAAGACTAAGAAGTATAAGAAGAGGAGCAGGAAAGTCAATGATCTCCGCATTTATCCTTGTAGCTAATTAGCATTAGTTAAAAGAATAAAAACATTAGAATAAGGGTGATTGATAATTTTTTAATTAATGTATAGCTTATAAGGAAAATTAAATTTGATTAATTTAATCTTTTAAAAAAACTGGGTTTAATAGGATTCGAACTAGTGATAAAAACTATTAAAATTGTTAATATTACCAACTCAATCATATACCATTTTAACTGTTTTATTAATTTTTCTCCCTTTTAATATGTTTAAAAATAAAACTCATATACAATCAGAGATTTCAAAATAGTACTAAAGGAGTCTCAATATTATACAGAAGAAATCTCATAAATTTTAGAGAAATAACCCAGGAAAATTTCTTAGTGTAAAATAGGAATATCATTTGACACTAGAGACTATTAACTTATAGAGAAACAAATAACTCAATTAAATGTAATGAGATTGAAAAAATAAGTGACAAAAACTATTTAGGAAAAATAGTAAAAACTTAGATGTACAAATTGAAATATATGAGGAGCTAAAACCTAATACTTTTTAATTTATTAATGATTTGTTTTAAAAGTTTATTTTGAGTTGATTAAAGTAATTAGCACTAATTTATATATCTCTTTATTTATATGCTGTTCAATTAGATTAATTGTTTTTTCACCCAAATTTTTAAATTCTTTTACTTTAATAGACAAAGCATCTAAAACTGTACAATTTCTCGATTAAAAACCTTTTATTATAAAACTGTACAATGCACAATCAGTTTAATATTAAAAGTTAATTAGATCTAATCCAATTATAAGTTTATCAAATGACTGGCAGTTAAGTTTTCTCCAAGAATATCATTAATATTTGTATTTCTCAAATTTCCTAATCTTATGTATTTTATCAATAATACGATTAAAATTTTGATTAAAATATATACTCGATCTTATTCCACTTAATTCACTTTACAAAGGAATTAATTAATATTTAGAATGGATAAGTTATATCTTAATTAAAATAAAAGTTTTATTTTAATCAAGAAATTTAAATTCCAGAACATTATTCTCATGGAGAACTGAATTCGTAAGGTGTTTGCATACCAATTTTAAACATTTTGTATGATAGTTATCTGTATTTTTCCAACAAAAGTTTCAAAGTTATTATCTTCGCCCATTTACATCGTCCAATTTAGTCATCTATTTCAAAAATAAAGTTACAAAAGCAATTTTTGTTAGTGTCTAAAACAATTACTGCTTTTCTCAAATCCATGGCAGTTCTTACAATTATTTATTTTAAATTAGCTCTGTTATTCGCGTTTGTGCTTTCACTAATGAAGAGCGAATCGAATAGCCTGTATTTTATTCTTTATCACTTTAGATGCAAATTACTTGGTTTTTAGCATCAACAATTTTAAAGGTTTATTTCCATTCTATAATCATTGTTTTAATATAATATTTTTATTAAATATAATTAGATATTATTAATTTATCTATTCAAATTATTGGTTAGTATACTAACAAATTGTTAATGCCTAATTTTAGAACAAAATTTTAATATATTTTCTTAATGAAGAAGGGGCGAAGGTAATGGGATCTGTGGTCAGAGAGACAAGAGAATCATTGGAGAAAGATAAACTAAGAATGGCAGGATGAAGATCTAATTCCAAGCAAACATATTTAAGAAGTGACGATGGAAGTATGCATAAACCAAAGAGATGAAGCTAAGTTCAGCTAGGAGAGAATACAGCTATTAATATTCCCACCCATAGTCCTAAATGACAATGGAATCTTACACTTAGCGAATGATATTGGATTCAACAATTGGAAGCTAAATAACAACATATTCTGAAGGGACCCTCAGGACATCAATAGTATCATTTTAGCAACTTTTTGTCAAGCAAGGCAGCTTAAAGAGCAGCATGAACTTGATAGTGTTAAGGATAAACAAGGATTCTAAGAACCTCGAGCTTAATGATAGTAGAAAGAGAGTCAGAAGCCAAGCAATAAATCAGAAACACTTGAATTAAATAAACCCTCTGGTAGAGGAAGTGATGGACAAAGGTTTCATAACAGAGAGGATTGTGAACAAATCAAAAATGCACTAAGCCAGTTGTCCAGAAGATTTCGGAATCTTGACGATAATAATCGCTAATACCTTTTCGTTGGAGCTGCTGTGGAGCCAATCGGCTAAAAATAATAGAATCGCCAGATTGCAAAAATAAAATAAACAGATAAAATAGTAGACATTTATTTAATTTAAATTTCATAAATTCATAAAGCGGAAAAAAATAATAGAAAATTTCTCGCTTTGGAAAGTTGTGATTAATGACTAGAAATATAATAATATACAAGAGGTAATTGAGAAAATGCGAGAAAGAACTTTTTATTTATTATCATAAAATAATAAAAATACAGTTTTCGTCAAAATTTGAATTCATTTCAACTATAGTATCACTAAGCATAACAAGCTCCAATAAAAAATTAATAAAAGTAAGTTTATTTAAATATCATAATTTTGATTGGATATATGTATGAAATATGCATGGCAATATTTGTACATTATAAATCAAGCAACTTTTTAAATATATCTTATGCACATTTAATTAATTAATAAATTATACTAATTACATAGCACTATTTATATGAATAGCAACATAATTATTAATAATATTATAATTTACTAAAATTCCTAAAGTGAAAAAATTTATAAAAATTTCTCGCATTGAGAAGACAATAATAAAATGTTAGAAAATATATTATTAGTATAATTTTTGATTTCTAATTAATTTTCTGGCAAATATTCAAATTTTAGCAAAATCTTCAAAATTTTCGCTAAAGATTGGATTAATATGCAATGGTGTTACCTTATACTTAATTTAGAAATCGATCATATTAAGATGAAAATTGGAAATTCGGGAATCCCAGTTGACAAGCAGGTCGTTGAGGAAATTGCAGAAAAGATGAAACAACACTCAATGGCAGGTTGAATGTGATGGAAAAGAAACATAGATGATCAACGAAAACTCCCTGATCGATATTTGAGATGAGATGATTCTGGAGAATGGAATCTAAATGGAGATGAAAAAAATATTCGACAACCAGGAAGGGAAATTCAGTGAAATAGACAAGAACCTCGTAGAAGCAGAGCACAATTTATTCATTCAGAGGCAAAACCAAAATGGAGGGGACGAGAAAAAAGAACAGAGAAATGATAAACCAAAGCTCATCCAAAGGCTAATGGTCAACAAAGTAACATTCACTAGAATGCAAATGGAAGAAGGAAACAAGTTCAGGTAATGATTGAGCTGCCAGATAAAGAACATGATGACAGAAAGAAACAAAACTTGAGTGAGAAGGATGCAGTTTAGTAAAATATAAATAGAACTGTAATGAATTACACTTTGTCTTTGATATGAGTGGTAAATTCAAAATCACTTTTTTTACCTTAAGTTTTTATCTTTCTATATTCTCTTAATTTATTTTTATTTTATCGACTTAAGTGATATTTTTATTAATATTTATAACCATTTTTCTTACATATATCATTATTTTTATCATATTTAAAGAAACTGTTATTAAATAACTTTAATTTAAACAGAAGAACTACATTTACTAATGATATATAGATTCATGTGAATGAGCTTCTTTATTCTAAGTATTAATACTGAATATTCAAAACCAATTTAATAATAATATTCTTAGACCTGGGAACCAACACTCCAATTGAAAATATAGACACCTTATTTTAGTAGTTACTCAAAGATATTGAAATTTCAATTGTAAAATACTTTAATCGTATTAAAGAAAACAAAAAAACTTATATAAATTAAATAAATGATTAAGGAATGCCAACACTATTTTACCAAACGACAACTCCATCATTGAGGCCACCTCAAAGAAAGGTTTTAACAGTTTAGAACTCAATATAATCTGCATTTAGTAACCATTGTAAAAAGTAATATTCTCATAAAAAAGGTAAGTACAAGATTTGTGAATGTAACGCTTATGTACTTATTAATTTAAATTGACTCTAATTGAATAATAAAAAATATAAAGTTTAAGAGTAAATAATAATATTATATCAATTAATACCAATCTATCTTAGGTTATTTAATTAACTCAATAATTTTAAATACTATTTATTTCTTGTTTAAAATTTTATTGCTATATTGATAACAGATTTAAATATAAAAATTATAGTTTATTTGATAAATAAAAGAATTCTATGCTCTGTTTTGTGCCATGGAATATGTAAACTGGATTTTATCACACATTCAGGATCTATCTCTAGGTGTGCCCTTATTATTCAGATCAGAAATTATTAATTACTTATTTAACTTAAAAAGCTATGCTTTGAAGGTTAAAATAAAACATGAAATTGGGAAAAACTATCTATCGCGTTGAGAAACTGAATCAAAATTTAGGTATCGAAATAATTTAATTAGACTACTTAAGAATAATAGTAAAAAAACTATAATTTATTGTGAATATAGAGGATTCTTTCTTACCATTAACTCCAATGTGACCTTAAGATATTTGAAAAACTCCTATTATAAAGAAAAGATTATCCTTAAAGAAGTAAATTTTATAGTCTACAATATCCTATAGAGCAATGCGGAACTGAAAAAAAGAGAAGATTTTTTGCTTATTAAAGATTGCCACTGAGCTAATGAAGCCTAAATGAACTTCTCCAAAGATTATTAAAAATCCCAGATAATACATATTTTATGGAGTGTTAGGGACACTATGGACTTCTAGTTTTTAACAACTGATAATGCATGCTAATAAAGTCCGTAAAATCGTTGATAGAGATGAGGAAGCCAAAATAAAAAATTAATAATTAGAGGTTAATTTTCAAAAGTTTAAGTATGAACCATTATTTTATTTCTAGTACAAGTAATTATCATTTTCATTCTTGAATAAATATTTAAGAGGAAAGACTTTCGATGCTCAATTATAATTAAAACCTACAAGAAATAAAATTATAAGTCTATTTCACTTGATATCTGAGCCTATCAGACACTTTTCAAAGCAAAATTAGAGAAATACGGAATAAACGATAAATAGTTAAGCCCTTAAGAAATGATCAAGGACTCTAGAGGCAATAGAGCCCCACCAAACAATGAATTAGGGTCAGATATTTTTATATTAATTAATTAATTAATTAATTATGGACGACCACAAAGTGGTTTGTTTAATTGAAGGACTCTAAAAAAAACAAAATAATATATGAAGGAGAAAACGTCGATGTATAAAAAGGAGTAGCCTAAGGAAGCAGACTCTCCCCATTATTATTCAATGTTTATCTACAAGTTGCAATCTTCACATAACTGAACTAATTTCCTTAATCATACAGGGAAAGCTGCTAGCATTCGCTGATGACATATTTATAAATGTGAAAAACAAACAACAGTTGAGTAGATTACTAAAATGCTTTTATGATATTGAAGATTCACATAACCTGAAACTCAATACAAAAAAAACATAATTCCTGAGTGACTCACAAGAATTTAAAGGAGTTGAAGAAGTAGAATGAATATAAAAAGTTGTAGAAATCAAATACTTAGCATGAGAATATGCCGAGACACGAAACATTACTAAAAAACACTTGGTATAAAATAAAAAAACGAACACAGTTCTACCAGAATCTAACAAGGCCAAATAATCCAACAATCTGTGATACAATAATGGTAGCGTAGATAAGATCATTAGTTAAATACAAATAGACCCCTTAGGGGCCACATAATACATTAAGTTAGAAGAAATCGACAATATTTAGACACAACTAAAATGGCCTGCATTTAGGACCACCAGGGATATTAATAATACGATACTTTGAAATGTCACTCACCTCAAAGAAAGTGGGAAATGGGAGATTATTTTTAATTAGTTTTGAAAAAATATGAGTAAAGTAAACTCAAACTTAGATAAGTTCATAGTAACAAAGAAAGCCAAGGACTAAGTGAATATAAGTAAATAAGAACTATAGAAAAAGAGGAAACTTTATATAACCATGAATGTGATGGATACAATTATGGCTATTAGTCAAGGTAGGACAATAGCCAGCTATGGCATGTGCCACTATTGTACTGTCCACAAAACATTCATCAATTTCTTGCACATGAAATTTGCAACCTCATTAACAGTGCAGGAGATCCGACAAGATTTTCGTAGATAGTGGGGAACCACAGATTAATAGACTTGAGCAATAAAATACAAATAGAGGTAATTGCAAACATGACCTCGCTGGATGATAGAATAAGAAAACTAGAGGAATATGGATAATTTCAGAAAGTTAAAAAACTATTTAAGGTCACATACGTTAAGAAGCAGTAGATAAAGCCATAGGAAGTTTTAGCGTAGATGATGTAAACCAGGGAGTTAAACATTCAAAAATAATAATGATTCCACCAGAGATATAAATTGCAAGTAATTCAGAAATTAATAAATAAAATCATAAATTATTAGAAATCAAAAGAGGGAAGCTAATAATAATTAATTGCGAAATTAAAGGAAGATCAACCAGATGGAAGAAAATAAAAGCAAATCACAGCAACATAAATATCACTCAAACCAGGATGGGGACAATAGGAACTAAAGATACCAAAAGGGATAAAGTAAAGCCGAGTTTTGGCAAAAGGTAAAAGAGGTGAGATATATGCACAGAGACAGAAGTAAGGACCAGGAAGTCTTAGAGATCAGATAAAATAAACATTCAGAAGTTCCGCTGAACAAACAAATGAGTTTCAAGAGCTGACTGAAGATCTAAAGATTGGATAATCGAATCCCAGCAAGAAGCTATATGGGACACAACTAAAAAGGACATAAAACCCCATATATCAATTAAGACATGAAAATTGGGGTTAAGAACAATTAAATTAAGAATTAATTATTATTGGCGTATAATTATAATGTTTGGGCTAATTATTAAAACTATTGGCTAGATTAATTTTCCTTATAAAATAATCCAATCAGGGTGAGTTAATTTCATTTTAGCATAATTATTAATTTTATTAGCCAATTATTATTAAATTTTATCCAATTGTTCTTAACTCCTATCCTCGCTTCTTAATTGATCCATGGGGTTTTAATTCGATGTGCACCTGGACGGATCTCCATGCTTCCAAGCAGACTAAATGAAAACCAAACTATCAATTGACTTAGCTGGAGTCACTTGTCAAGGATTTGACAAAATCATACTTGCGAAGAAAGGATGGTCCGTGATGATTACAAGAATGGTTACCATAGTTTGCTGCCCTAGCACGAGAAGTCTGATGGAGAAAGCGCTAGTATAAAAATCCACAGACAAAGAGAATGCCAGGGAACTGAGGACAGAGAAACAGCAAGAGGACTAGAGAAATATTAACGAGGAATGGCAACATGATGACATACCACCAGGAGGACATATCAAAGAAACCACAATGGAGGTGTGCCTGAAATAAATAGAAGAGTCACAAATAAAAGAAGAAAAACAGCACACCTAATTCTTCTACCTATTGTTGTGGATGACAAAGGAATTCAATTAATTGAGAAATGCGTGGGGACAACTAATTGGAAGCATGAAAATAGCAGATATTGGAGAGATTCAGGAGAAATCAAAAGCATTCTTATTCCAGTAAGCTGTCAAGGCAGTATCAAGAAATGCAGGGAAAACTGGGTGATTCTAAGGGTTACAGAGAATATGAGAGAACTGGAGATGTACGACTCAAGAAAAGTGGTAGGGAGCCTAGCAGTTATCCAAAAGTACTAATACTAAATCAGCCAATTCATAAAGGAAATGGCGGGAAAAGAATTCACAGTGAACAAATTCCCTTGCAAACCCAAAATCAACCAGGCAGTTGATCCGGAGAATTGTTGTTTATTAGCAATACTCACGGCAAACCATCTACCACCCGAGCTGCAAGAAGAACCAATCTTCCAGATATTTTCCAAGTATTGGATGAGCATGTAAAGGTACTACCTAGCATTCAATCTATAAGTGGGTCACATGAAAAAAGAGATTGGAAAATCAGGAGTCACAGTGAATGCAGAGGAAACGGAACTGATGTCTGAGTAGAGGAATGGAGACCTATGGAAATTGGCAAGTGAGGAGAAAGGTACCGAAACAACATACATGAAGTCACATGTTGATACATGGGATGAATGGGTTCTTGAGAATGGCAACAAAATGGAACTGGTTTACCAACAAGAACACCAAGATAAGTGCTTCAGCGATGCAGAGGAATATTAGGAGGAGTAGAAACCTTCAATTGCTCTCAGCAGAGAAAAGGGAAAGGAGGGAGTGAACCTAGAATAGAAGGATAAGCAGAGCCAAATTTTATCCAGATCATGATGTTAGCTTGACCCAAATAAATTCTCAGAAGAGATAATTGTGGAAGAATAGGAGACAATGGAGAAGAAGAGGGAACAAGCAAAGTGAACAAGGATGAGTAATCCAACAGGTTGAATGAGGAGGAAGCAGCTGTATAGGAGAAAGGTAATGGCATCCAAACTGAGAAATGAATTACGTTGCAGTTTATATATATTAAAGGAGTATTATGCATATTAATTTACCTTTAAGTAATTATCTATCCAAAAAATTTGATTTTCTTTATTTCATGACTACGAATAATTTTTCAAATAATTTTTGTCCCAATATTGTTAAAAAATATTTTTTCAAATTATGGTCAGAATGAAGCTTTACTATTAATCTATTTTTATATTTTACTTATGCGACAACTTCATCGATATGTTAATACTCAGATGAATATCGATTATATAATCATTGCCATCCATTTCTAAACTCTAGTCTGTTATTCATTATTAATAAATATGTAAAATATATTCATAAACACAAACAACTTTTAATAATAATAAGAATATTTAGTAATCAAAAGCAGATGGAGCTAATACAATTAAATAAAATGTAGTAAACGCAAAAATATATTTTTTAATTTTATTTTTTAATAATCCTGTCTGGTAAAACTACAGGGGCCAGTTGACTGGTGCTTTGTATGAATTAGCAGAGATATGGGACTTAGAAGAATAATAAGATATATATGATGAAGATGATGACGATGAGGAAAATAAAAATGAAACGTATTTATATACATTTCAATTTTTATTAATTAAATAAGTATTCAACAAAATGGTAATAATTTCTACATTCATCTAATTTTCAAAATTATTTATCATTATTTGACTGTCGAATGCAACTGTGAATTTCTCAAAAAATTAAATGACTTATCCTTTTTATATCTAACTATAATTTATCTTAAATAATCTGTCAGTTGTCTTTATAGAATCGTATATTTAAATTTTATCTTCTATGCCGAGTTCATTACTGACCCTCACGACTACTGCTATCGTTAGTAGTTTTGACCTTCTACTTTACGCTCTTTAATTTTCCCTTCTCTTCCATTCTAATTTTATTGAAATTATTGCTTTAAATTATCTCATTAACATAAATAAATTTTCCTTGATGTTATAGAGCACCTCAAAATACATTGTAGTGGACTATTCTCCTTCCAGAATTTGTTTTTGTCTTTGACTTATATAGTATACAAATATATAGTACTTTGTAAATAACTTTTTTGGTCCTGTAGATTTTATCAAGATTTGAGACACTAATCCTCTTATCTGGAACTTTTATGAAAGATATTTAGTAAGTTTTTAGTGAGTAAAACTCAAATGAATCAAGCGTTTAGTTTTATAATAATATTACAAATACATTGAAAAAAATTATTGACTTTCAAGGGCATCTTCTCATTTAAACTATCACTTTATTACTGATAGACCATCATTCAATTAACCTTTAGTATGTCGTTGTAAGTCCCAAAATATTTTGAATCAATTTAAGGATTATTAGCCCCATTTTGTGGAAGTAAAGAATAAACAAACTGCTTATTATTTTACTTTTACCCAAAAAGTTACTTAAGTTTTGATGAATTTATAATTTTTAGAATCAATTTTAAATTATTTAATTATTAATCACATTAATTATCCTCTCAAAAGTTTAAATTCTTGTTGACATGCTAAACTTTAATTCTAATGCTTTATGTGGTAAGGTTATCAATTAATTTTTAGACTTTTATGTTACTGTTGCTTGCTGTTTTAATTTTAATTTTCTCTTGTAATTGTCTTATCTCATTTTAGGTTTCATCAACTTTATATTAATCTTAACTTTATATTTATTTAAAATAACTTTTGTCATTCACAGTTAAGTGCTATTATGATGCTATATTTAAATTTGGGCTGCTTTTTTAATGTCATTAGGTAATATCTAAAGGCCTCTTGAACTTCTTAAATACCTTTGTATATTTATTGATAAATTATATTTACTTTTATTAACATTTTATTCCAACTAATCTACACTATTATGTTGCATAGATATTTTAATAAATCTTCGTAAATATTGGTTTCTAAGAACTCGGATACTATAACTAATAATAAATCATGCATATCTTTCAAGGCGTTAGTTGTACTCAAAATATAATCTACTGTTATTATTTCCTCAATCTTATTCTAGTTAGGATATGTTTATATAATAATGTTTGATAATCATTCAAACTAGTTCAAATTTTAATTAAGGCCTAACGATTAAAGTTAAAGTTTAATTTATTAAATAATCTGCTGCCCCTAGTTTTAAAATTTGCATAATTATAAAGTTAACGACAAACAGTTAGAAAGAGAGTGCTGCGAACTTTGATCAGCATGACTATCAAGGACAAGAGCAGCTAGATATTTACTTTTAGTCAATCAGTCAGAAACCTAATTCTGGTTCTAGAGCAACTTTATAATCCATAGAGAAGAGTGATGTTGATTCAAACCAACAATAATTTAAGAAAAGAGTATAAATATTCCAAAAAAAACCTAATCCATTTTTTAATTAATTTATGACTCTCTTTAATATGCATTAAGATGCAAATTTTAAAACTGATTATTATATAATAGAGAGCTCTATTTTAAAATTTGATCTTTTTTTTAATTTCCCTTGTCTAAGCGATCCACTAATCTGCTACCCTTATTTTAATAAACTTATATTTAAATCGGTTTATCCTTAAAAATTTACTTCCATTTCTAATTAGTTTGACTTTAAGTTAATTTACGAATTTAATTACTTGGATTTTTTCTTTCTTTGGAGCATTAAAATCATTATCACTTTCTTAAAAATTGAATGTTAAAAATCAATCAATTACTGTAAATATTAATTAGGCTTGTACAAAAATTCTTTTGTTAATTATGTTTCAATTGATTAAAGTATTTAATACCAATATTTTTCTTCATAAAATATTATAAAATCTTTTACTTTGTGACATGATTTCTTGTATTTATCAAGTAATTTTTTAAATAATAGCATTAATATATTGCTTATAAGCTTAAATAACCCATTTATTTACTATTGCCCCTTAAGTTTCTTTGACTTATTAGTAGTTGATTGTCTACTCATTAAGTTTAATATTTATTTTCAATATTTCAAACGAGTTAATGATTATGAAGACAATAATTTAAGTAAGTTCATAATTAGAAGAATTTAATTTAATGAATATCGAATAAATAGTCTTTCTAAGTATAATTAAGACTATGTAGAAGCATCATAATTATTGCTTAATTATATATATAAATTTCTATTTTTTAATCAGTTGTTAAGAAAACTATACCAAAATTTTTGAAGGATAAGTTTAAACTCTAAAAACTAATGCCAATTATTTATCAAAGTCATAAATCTTATTGTAATTAAATCCCAAATGCTGTCATTATAATTTTATAGTTATACTTTAGAAACTTCAAAGATAATTTTTAATTATCAAACGTTATCACTTCATGATAATTTAGTTAGAGATTATATTTTAGAAATCTAAAAATATTCTTGACTTAAATATTCAGTATAAAAAAAGAAATATTATGAATTATATATTTCTAATTACACAAATGAATTAGATAATAAAAAGTTTTAAAGATGATTTTTAAATTTAATTGATCGAAGAATATAAAAAATTGTAAAAATAATAAGTTAAAATTATTAGGTCTTTGAATATAAATTAATTTAAAAGTTAATAAATTTGTTAGACCCAATTAGTTAAGAAAATGAATTCGGTAGTAGTTCATGGCGTCAAAATTTTTAAATTCTAAATTTATTATTCAATTTTCCCATCATTTAAGAACAGTTTTACTCATCAAAAAGCTCAACATTCTGAATTTATTGAAGATGATTTTTAGAGAGTAAAATTAATCTTAATTTTACTCTCTCATCTTCTGGAATTCAAGTGTTTATTTTACAATTATTTACCTATTTTTTACTTACCTTTAATAGGTTTTTTATTTGTAATCTTTCATCTTCTCCTAAATATATTTTGATTTATTCTCATTTTGCAGACTAGTTCAATAGATAAACCGTATACCTTTTTATTTTATTATTCTGAATAAGTTATTAATTAGAAAATACCTTACGTGAAACCTAAGGTTAATACCCAAAAATGTATAAAATTGACACACTTAGACCAAACATTTTTCAACTTCTTAAAACTTAAGAAAATAAGTTTATAAAGTAAGCAAAGTTAGGTCATATCTTCAGATATCTAAGGAACATATGAATAGATGGGTTTTACTAAATCCAACTCAAAAAGTGTACTGTGTCTGTATTTCATACGGAAAGCACAAAAAAAACATCTCAGCACTCAAATATAGCACCCAGAGAGAAATACTATAACTTATTATGACAGAAGGGAAAATTAACAGTCTCAAGATTAGTAAGCTTGTAGACTTTAACATTTGGAAAACAATCCAAGATTTATCAGGGATCATACAAGACGTCTTCAAGAGTGAATCCCTCTACATTAGGAAGGACAACTATGACGTACTAGATCGGCATGATAGTAAATACCAAATTAAAGAAGATACGATTTTGACCAGAAAAGTCAGGGCAGATTTTGAATATTTAACTAACAATATGGTAGCTCCAGCAATTGACTTTACTTAAGAATATTACCGAACATTTATTGACGTCTTTCACCATGATGTCATCGAATCAGATAGACAGAGACTTGAAAAATCCCTACTTAATCTGAGGCAAATTACAGTCAAAGAGATAATCATTAAACACCCTTCTCCCTAAATCTAGAAATCCAGCCTAAATACTATCATAAATAATAGTAAACAATTAAAAGATTTCAGAGACATATAACTTCCAACATGGTAGAGTACTCTAGCCATAAAAAATAGACTATAATTATATAACTAGGGAATCACTCACATATTCTATGATAAAATTGTTTAGATTCAAATCTAACTCAAAAATTACTAATCTCAATTACTACAACTAGTTATAGGTTAGCCAGTTACCTCACTCATGAACTTCCCCTTAGTGACAGAAATTCTGAATAAAGAGTTTGAAGATAGTATGCTCAAAATAAAAATTGCCAGCGTCACTTATAGTAACCTCAAACAGAGCTATATCAACAAGATAGGTAACAACCTTTCAAATATTGACTCCCCCTAATCCTAGAAGCTTGCTAATTAGCAGATCATATATGTGCATGGGATAAGAAACAATCCTTCCCAAAACTAAATGAGATAGAGAAACTCTCCAGCATACTTCGAGTCACAACACTTATTTCAACAATACACACAGGTATTGATATTACTCATGCTCTGAAAAACATCCAATCCTAATAAACTCGACCCCAAATCGATTAAGAAGACATACAAGAAGCAATTCAAACCCTCACAGAAGTTCTTAAACTAAGATTAGGAGTAAAAACATTGAGTGAAAAAGTGGACTAATATCTGCTGAGAATGGCGAAAAAAGCAGTAATAGACCTGAAAAACTTCAAAGAAAGGCAAGATCCAGATATATTCTAAAACATACATGTCTATTACAAAGGGATGAGATGTTTATGACAACAAATCTGAATAGAGACAAAAACTTAATTTAAAAGGGCTTGTCCCTTACATATATTTAACATGTATATAAGATCGGGGGTCCCTCAGAGACCTCAATGTGATCAAATTATTTTTATTATTAATATTACCTTTTTATACTGAAATAATAATAATAATAATAATAATAAGAAGAATGACTAAAATTAGTGATGAAATAATAAAATTATTAAAGTTAAAACAAATTTTGCCTTCATTAATCTAACTTTTATACAATCTATATTTTTGCTTACTATACAATACCATGTCATTTATATCTTAATCCAAGGATATAAAATATTGTGATTATAATTTTACCAAAATGTAGGGATTTCCATTAAAGATCTGGAATTAATCTTGAGTTTTTGGATGTTTTAGATTCATTCTTGTATTATAGAATTTGGAAATGCGTAAGATCAACAACTGAAATTCCAGTTCTAGAACTAGAATACTCAAGATTTTTAAAAAGATATCTGAATATGTATAATTTAAATAATAAAAACCGTAATGCGATATTTTATTCACGAATAAATATGAAATAATTGATATTATCTTTATACACATAATTTTTGTTCAAATTTATTTCGTTAATATTCCAGACCTTAAATCTTTAAATCTTGCAAATTTAGAAATTATTATCTTTTTTTTTCCAAATTTAGCTATTAAAAGTATTAAATTCTTCTCTATCAAACAAAAATGGCAAATTCGAGCTTAAATAGCAATTACTCAGATTTAATAATTTTATCTATTTTTATTAACTAAAAAAATTGTCGACAAAATTTATACTAACTTTCATGAAAGTATTATTTTAATTATATCAATAATAAATTTTCCTTTTGGGGTGTTTCTTGAGAGTTTAGCTTAAGTTTCTAATTAACTTTAACATTCCAGGCAGTTTTTGAATTACTGTGCTTGGTTGGTGAGAGTTGTTCTTTCTTTTTCTCTATTTTTCTAGAAAAGGTTATTCAGGTTTGTAGTTACGTCACTGATGGTTTGAGTGTCCTTATATAACGTGTCGAGGTCTTTTTTTTGTCTTCAATGTCAATGAGTTTTTTTTTAGTATATTTAACCTGACCTCACTGATTAAATCTTTTTGACAAATTAAAACACGAAGATTGGGGTTAAGAACAATACAATTAAAAATTAATTAATATTGGCGAATAATTTTAATGTTTGGACTATTTATTAAAACTATTAGCTCGATTATTTGTCTCTATAAAATAATCCAATCAGAATGAGTATATTTGATTTTAGCCTATTTATATTTATTTTCAACCAATAATTATTCATTTTTAGATTTAACATTGTAAAATATGATTTAAGATAGTAAAAATGATCTATTACAAACAAGAAATTACTAGAATGGGTTCAATTAGAGTAAAAGTACACACATTAACCTAATGAGATTGTTAGAGCACATCAAATTGTCAAGGAGAAAGAGTATTAAGAGGGAAGCGTATCTGTTAGTAGATCTTCAGAAAGCTTATGATTCTGTCTGGAATGACAAAATAATCGATAATTTAAAAAGGAATATTTAATTAGAGAAGGACACTATGATAGTCAAGTTAATAGAAGATTTATACAAAGGAAACAAGATTAAATTTGAAGGAGAGGAAATAAGAATTGAACAAAGAGTAGCTTAAGGAAGCAAATTATCACTTATGTTATATAACATATATATTTAAAAGATGCTATCTATTCACAACTAGAACTATTTTCACTTATAAAACAAGGAATGTTGATAGCATTTCCTAATAAAATATTAATAAATATCAGTGACTTCGAATAATTCAAGATAGTGATCGATAGCTTAAAGAACATTGAGTTAACCCACAACTTGAAACTTAACAAGAAGAAGACGGTATTTCTAAGTGATGCTAAGAAGTTCCAAAAGATAAGTCAGAATGATGGTATTTAGAGGTGGACGAGGCAAAAGACTTAGGACTTAATATATGTCTCAATACGTAACAATTCTTTTTAAAAATACTTGGAAAGAATTATGGCAAAAAACAGAGTTTTACCAAAGGCCAACAAAATCGAATAATCCAACAATTTGTAACACGATAATGATGGCGTAGATGAGATCATTAATTATTTACAAACATACTCGTTAGTAGCAGCTCAATTCGTAAAAATACAAGAGATTGAAAAAAATAAATTCAACTTAAGAGAATTGCATTTGAGACATCTAGCGAAATTTCAAACAACTAACTAAGAAATTTAACCCAACTAAAGGATACCATCACCAGTGACATCATTTAATAGTTAAGTCAAAAGAACACGAAGCTGTTTAAAAATGATTTGGACAGATTTGTGAGAAAGAAAGCCCCAGATATAATAAAATAGCAAGGGGAGGTACTCTTGAAAAGAAAGAAACTATTTTTGACGAAGAATGCTATAGATACAATGATGGCCCTGAATGAGGGAAGGACAATAGTGAATTATGGTATAAGCCACTATTGCAACATCCATAGAGTAATTGTGGACAGCTGTCATCTTAAGACCTGTAATTTGATAAATTTTGCTGGAAATTCCACAAGGTTCTCGAAGTAAATTAGGGAGAACAGATTAATTGACATGAAGATCAAACTACAAATTGAAATATATCAAATATGGTTTGGCTGGACCTAAGGATTAAACAATTAGAGGGGCATAGATATTATCAATCAGTG